>SMLS01067343.1:0-14787 GCA_004785975.1 Popillia japonica
GGCACCACGATTGATCTAGTCTTATTGGTATGTGGTAGTAGCAAGCAACTTTTTCCAAATTTGTGAATAATTTAATATCAAATTGGCGTGTTTTCAATGCTATCTATACACTGCTGTAAATAATTGACGTGCACGCCCTGTATAATCTGAATGCGTGAAGATACATCCATAAAATTTGCGGAGCATCAAGGTTTCGTATAGACGAGTATATGCAGCGAGTTTTGGATTTTTCTTATCGCCTCATATTTTACTGAGCGGCTCCGATAGGTGTAAAATACCTACGCCATGGAGACCGATTGGGGTGGATCGTTCATAGCATGGTGTGAAGGTCCTCTACGCGTATGAGCGAGGGATGTTTGTGGGGATGCACATGGCTGGTGTATCCTTCCATGAGATCGCCCGCCGTCTCGAGCAATCGTTGTCAGCTTTGCAACGTGCATGGCGAGAATGGACTGAGATGGACCTACGCGCCTTTAGCTGCGAGGGAGACGGCTCGCGCGACCACAGCACGCGATACCCGCGCCCTTCTGTCACGCCGCGTGCGTCATCCTCAACTTTGAGCCATTTGCCCAGCAAGAAGGGAAGGCGCACTCACCACGCGAACTGTACGTGGCGTGTGTGGTAGAGGGCGTATTGCGAGCGCGCCGTGCGTTGCAGCGGCTTCCAATCACTTACAGATACCGCCACATACGCTACCAGTGGGTCAACAGAAGGCATCGGTGGGTTGCCGAGTGGAGGCACATCTTGTTTTGCGACGAATCAAGATTTAAATTGGGCGTCGGTGACGCCCGAATTTTAGTTCGTCGGCGACCTGGTGAGCGTTTCCTGGATGATTATGGTATAGGCTGCTGTTACATATGGAGGACGTACGCGTCTGCTGCGTGTACAGCATACGATGGGTCGCCGATACGTACATGAGGTGCTACGGCCCGTAGTGCTTTCCTACGTTCGGCGCTGCAGACGTCTGTTATACATGCACGACAACGCCCGACTGCACGTCACCGTACCGGCCTTTCTGGAAGAGCACCGTACACGAATGGTTCCATGGCCATCTGGTTCTCCGGTTCTGAATCCGATCGAACATGTCTGGGATATGATCGGTCGGAGACTTCAACGTTGTCAGAATCCCCCGTTAACGTTGAGCAACTATGGAGACGAGTTGAGGCGACATGGTTGGCCATCCCTCTCGCTGCCATACGACGATTTATTGATTCCATGCCTCGTCGTGTAGTGATGCATTTCGTGCCAGCAGGGTTACGGCGCTTGTCGTATGAGGGAAAGTTATACTAGTTTAGTACGACTTCCACCACTTCTTCAGATTATAAAGGGGTGCTCGTCAATTATTTCCAACAGTGTATACTGTTTTACAAGTAGCTTCTAAACAACACTAAATTTTAATCGATGTAAAATGCATCATCCGGCATGTAAACCGCTTGAAAATTGGTAATAAATGTTTAATTAACTACGAAATTAATTTTGTGTAGTGAAGCATTTGCGAACTACTTTTGTTGTCTAAGTGTAATTATTTATTGACTTTTTTCTCTGTATAGGTATATACTATATGTATATGTTTGCTATTGTCCTTAAGAATGTTTGCGCATTTTTCGAGAATTTGTTGTTTTTTTCGTCGGGGTTTAGATGGGAGAGCAGTCATACTGAATCTCGCCCCGTGATTTGTAGGAGCCGGAAGAACTACTAATCGCTTTGTATAGATGTAGGTATATGATTTTGTATATTCATCTCCCGGTTTCGGACAATAAAGGAATATTATTATTATTATTATTATTATTATTATTATTATTATTAATAGGTAATTATTATCAAATAATATCAACTGAGCCACGAAAAAAGTTTTCATAGTAGGCCACTTTGTATTTTTCATCTACATACCTTGAAAAAATATAGGTCCAATAATCGTTCTCTGACAAACAGCTGCTCAAACTCTAATTTTCTGTGGATGCAATGGTGCTTCCTCAAAAAGGTGCGGATTATTTGCGCTACACATTCTCATATTTTGCGAATGTACATCACAAACGAATTGAAATCATATGTAATTCAACAGTAAACGTAACCTTTTCGATACCTGTATTATTAATAACAACCCGGTCAATAACCTCTTGACAAAATTATTGTCTTTTCAGTTTGTCTATAGGTGGTATTTCATGGGTTGCTTGCAAACAGTCGGGATGTAAATATGTATAGGCCATGCTTAAGAATGCGTCTGCAAGTGCAATAGGAAAGATCTAACTCTTGTTGTTAATGACGCACAGAATCCTGAGGACGTTCCTCTACCAATTGCCTCACGGTTTCAACACTCTTTTCGTTTCCATTTGCGATCCACACTACCAGTTTCTCTAAATATTTGCACAAAACTGCGAATAGCTGTGTAAGAATGATCGAAAGGTACAAGGATATCTACACATCCTTGCAACAAATCTTGATATGGATCCCTCACAGAATAAACCTATTCACTATTAATTTTACTGCCATTTCTAAAATAAATCTAATCCAGAACCGTTTACGATGTTTGGTAAATACAAAAGCTATTATTAAATAACACAAAGGTAATGACGCAGAGGTATTTTCGACTTGTCAATTTGACTTGTGGTTGCGGATGACACTTTGGAAGTATTAAGTGTAAATTCTCTAAGCTAAGACGTGACAGGTATGTTTATCTCACTTGTTCGTTGCCTACGGTAAAAGCTTCTTTGAACATTATCGTCGATATTTTAAAAATGCGACATGCATTATAAGACATCGACGCGATTACCTTCTTGAAATTAACTAAATCGTTATATAATGTTGTTAATTGTTGCCACCACACCCATATAGGAACAAGGCTGGCTAGCAAAAGAATGTACTCTTTCTAAATATTGTTGATGATGCACAGTGGACTTGGATTTACGTAGTGCCAAAGCGACAGTAACAAATGAGTTTTTGTAATAGATTTAAAAAATGGATCGAGCCGGATCACAAAACCAAATAACCAAAACCCGAATACAGGATTCGGATCCACTTTTTATTTTATATTGTAGTTCATAACTAAGGTTTGCAACGAGTAATCTTTTTATTTTCGTAAAATTCATGTTGATTAAATTGCTTCACTGAAATTATTTTACTTGCGTATAAAAACTTAAATTTACGTTTGAAAAGGATTCTGTATACTTATTATTTACAGCTCAAATGTATTTGACTTCTTTTTTTTGTTTCAGGTAAGTCAGTTCTAATGGTCATAGTGAGATCTAACTATATCATTGTAAGTAATCTCTTGATATTTTAATGCGTTTAAATTATTATCATTGGAATTCTGTAGCATCATTGCAATTTCATTTTTCATTAAATTGTAAAATATTTCGTTCTGTAGTTCATGCAAGCGCATTTTCAGCCTGCTCTGCTTACTCGCGTTCAAGTATGTATTTTCTTTGTGAAAAGTTGTACTGAAATGTATGTAGATGAATTGATTTATAAGTTTCTACAGTTTTCAGTGTATCAACATGGCCTGAAAATACCTATTATTGGTATACTGTAATTTGAAAAGTGTTACTCCGCTGTTGTAGTGTCACTAATATTACTTGGATTTGAATCTTCATAATATGTTGAATGTAAATACTCGTGAATTCATTTAATTGAGTAGTTCGGAAAAAGATAATTTTGAATTATTTATCCTATATATATATATTTATCCTTATTTGTCAAAGAGAGAAAAAATTCGGAAGATACAAATATGTCTAATTTGTGCTATAAAATTGGATTAGGTTAATATTCAAGTAACTTCAAATAAATATAAAATTTAATATTACTATTAGATATTCGGAAGATGTGCGACAAAGCTCGTTAGTATTCAACTGAAATATATCGCAGCATATTGGAAATTGATCCACGTATTTTGCTATAAAACTTTAAATGCGCGACAGCCTTATCGTAATGGTACTAATAATATACCTTCTAGCTATCGTAAATTCTCATAGTCGTGTAAGATAAGGTCAAATGTCGAATTGTTACGTCAATAAGAAACTCATACTGTTGATTTTGAGTTAACTCACAAAGTGCAATTTAACGAGTTCTTATTAACTTATTGCTAATTAGTTTTATACGTTTGACGTTTGTTGAATGAATGTATGTATGTATATATTCTTACCAGGTATATATGTATTAAAAACATGTTCCAGTTCGTTATTGATTTTCCGTTAATTGCCCTCGAAATAGGACTTTTCTCGCCAGAGTGTAATTTCTGATTTTTAACTCGCGTGATGTTCTTTATTAACATGAATTATTAAAATATATATATGTGTGTGGACCTACATACATATAATGCATATGCGAGTGTTGTCGAGGGATCGAGACCAGAGACGTATAGAGTGAACTAACGTAGAATTACTAATATGAGTACATAAAGTATGTTGGTAGGGTAATTAGAACTTTCAAACCTTAAATATCAGTAATTACTGTAGAAAATTTCCTTCTATTTATACATATAGAGTTGAACATCACAAAGGCTTTTTTACCGTGAAGTGGGGTAAATGTGAAGTATTTTTTTAATAGTTGACATAATAAAAATCATAAATCCGAAAGGGAATGTATTAAAAAACTGAAAAAAATATGGAAGACATCTGGGAGTATTACGAATACATCTATAAACTTTGGAAATCTTTGAACAAGTTTTGTGAAAATGAGAATTTGTTTTTTAAAAACCTGTATATGAATCACATTTACCCCTGAAAATGGGGTAAATGTGATAATCACCTGCTACTTTCATATGCTTTACCTTAGTTTCGGCTCTAGGCAATATGTGGTATAATGATAAAACAGCAACATTTTGCTTTTTTAATTTTTATTTTCAAATGAAAACTAAGAAAGTTACAAACACATTCTGTAATTGAGCGTCACATATGGAATTCCATAATGTTTACTAGCTTTATACATGGTCATGTGTCCAGTTTCAACTTTCTTTATTGCATTTTTCAGATCGTTCTGAACATATCTTGTGAGCTTGTGTATTTTTTTGCTTTATATTTAGGTACCATTTTCTAAAAGGGGAAAAGTGATATAAAAAATGTGGCAGTACATCACATTTACCCCATCGGTGTTTTTACACAGGGTAAATGTGATATAAACAAAAAATAAGCTGTAGACGTTATTCTAATGGATAATACATATAAATAGTTTAAAATGATACTGATGCAACTGCAATCGAATATAAAATGAAATTATCTGACAAGAAATGCAGCTATCACAGTCACCCAAACATACATAGACGAAATTGAATTGGCAGGTTGAAGTGCACTCTTGTACGATAACGTGGACAACTAATGTGTGCGCGGTAAAATGCTCTGTTTTGTGGTACCACATTCAAGGTTATACCCACCGTGACGTCATATATACATCAACATTGTTGTTTTCTCTTTCTAGATATTTTTAGAGGGACGCTATCACATTAGCCCCGTTATCACATTTACCCCACTTCACTTATACCTACGTTATTTAAAATATAGAAAACATGATGTATGAAGTTGCATTTTATTTTTTCCTACCAATTGAACATTCATTTCAGGGAGATGGGGGTGGGTTGATTATATATGTACATATGTATATTACATATGCGTGTGTACATACATAAACACAGCAAAGAATTCTCTCTCGCATGAAGGACAGCTTGAACAACTCTGGGCATTCCATTTACTAGCTTTTCCTGTATTGGGAATATTGGTCCGCTGTTCTTGCAAGACATTCCAGAGTTCTGTCGCAGATGTAGAACAAGTTTAGCGAATCCTGTTCTCTAATTCATCCCACAACAGTTCAATGGGGGTAATATCTGGACTTTGTAGCGGCTATTCCACTAAATGTAGAATATTTTCCTTTTCTTTAAATTATTCAAATAGTTTCTGCATATTAGTCCCGTGTATTTTCATTATCATCCACAAATATGAAATTGCGCAGGATTAAGAATTTGCACGACGTGACTGGATTTCAGTATAATATTTGATAGGTTTCTTTTCTCATACTTTCTTCAATTTTTCGCAGATCTGCTCTGCAGGTATACCAAATCCAACGCCAAATAAGTACGGAAGAAGTCAATTGGGTAGGATTTTGTTGGCTGCACGAAAACTTGTTTTCTTTGTCCAAATATTTTGAATTTGCATTCGTCCCTCCCTAGTCAGAGAAGTCGGTAGAAGTCATCTACTATCAGTTGCCAAGATTTTGGGCCCTTTGCAATCGCTTCTGTTTGATTCCGCGGTGCTGCAACGGTTTTCTTTCTACCACAATCCGTATCGCGCGATCTTTATTGCTGCAGTAGCTTCAGGGGCGGTTAACCTTCTATTGTATGTACTTAACAATTTTATACATGTTTTTCATCTGCCGGTGATGTTCTGCTTGAACGCTCAGAATGTGCACGGCACTGTACACTACCCGTACGTTGATGTCTCCGGATGATACATTCTACATACAATCTAAATCATATTATTTACTTTAACTTCAGGAAATATACAGATTATCGGACTATCTTACAACCACCATAAATGTTCTAATAGTATAAAATCATTTATTTAAACAAACATCAATCATATTATAATAAGTGGTCAAACTTGTAAATACGAGTGGCAGTATAAACTAATGTTAAGTTTTCTTTTAAAAACTTGCACTTTTTTGTGTATTTAATAAAAACACATTTTGTAATAATTCAACAGGCTAACATAAAGAGAATTAGCAAGTAATATGTATTACTAATAATAAATATCCATTTCGCACAAATTGTATAGTTAAGATAAAGTAAACCGCTTCTGCTCATAAAATTTAGGTTTAAGTCATGTTCATGCTTACATAGATAAATTTCGTGAAACAGGTGCAGTAACTCGTAAAATTTGTGGCGGAGTACCTAAAAAGCGTAGAAGACATTCGTCAAAGAATGGACAACTCACTTGAAAACTCTATTGCAAGTTCAGTTGTCAGTTGCAACATGCTACGCCACAAGGATTTAAAGTTGTATCCATATGAGATTCAAGCACTTCATAACGTCTTAAGCTGAGGTAGATCTAGGGCAGCATTGTCAATGGATTTTGGATAATGTAGATAATGATAACGTTCTCGACGATGCTTTTTTACCGATGAGGCTTGGTTCGATACTTCTTGGTATTTAAATAAACAAAATGTCAAATTGTTTTCCACCGAATAGTCCCATGAATTCGTAGAAACTCTGCTACATCCACAAAAATTAGACCAATTATTACAGCCTTTTGTTAATGAACTTTATGATGACGAACTGACAGAAGGATTTTTTTCAACAAGACAATGCACCGGCACACATATCTCGATACATAATCGCTTGGAATAATTTTTCGATGACAAAATTATTAATTTTCCAGTAAGATTCTCCAATCTGACCATTTTAGACTATTTTATTTTTAGCTAAAAGTAACTGCAACAAAAAATGTATTATATAATATTATCTGGAAGACTTGAATTTTGATAAATTTGATATAATTTATGTACATACATATTGCTATGGTTCTTTCATGTTTTTAAAAATTTTATTTCAGTTTTCAATTCAGCTTTTCATGTTATTAAACTTTTGGATACGAGTGTATGCTCTTACTTGTTAGAGGATATTTTTTTGTTTTTTTCGACTGTCGTAGCTTTGCAGTTTTATTACGAATTTATATTTCATGCATTGATTTAAATATTAATTGATTTCTCTTAATCTATTCTGTTGAATCTAATCTTTAGTACACCGTTAATTGCTCAGATGTTTATTTTTGATGTTGGCAGCTTTCAAATCCCTTAATTTTGTGTAATTCTGATGTTATTTGATGTTAAATTTGTCTTTTATTCAAAATTTTATTCTTGCGTTGTTTTTTTTTCTTCTCTGTTCTGTGTTTTCCTGGCGAAGTGCACGCTTCTCGTATGCTTGAGAAGAGAGATAATCTGCGTTTTTAGCAGGTTGGACGTATTGTGTACTCTGAGTTTTGTCTTGATTGATTATTAATTTTGAGATTCATTAATTGTGTATTTCGCGATTGTCTGCATAAAACGTAGGTAGTTTTTCACTTTGTTAATTTTGTGATTAGTGATTTAGATAATTGTAAGTAGACTTATATCTAGTAGTTAGAGTATCGAAATCTAGAAGTTTCACGCGAGGTCATTTTTTTTGGTTCTTTTTCAGAAGTTTTAAAATTTTAAGTTTCTTTAACGTTTGCTGTATGAATTAATTTTTATTGTTTGGTTCATTTTTATTGTATTTGAGAGTTAATTTAATTTCTTTTGCTTGGGATAGCTTCTAAGTCGAGATTGTTAGATTTAAGGTCATGTTTTTATGATCATACCTCCGGGTGTGATTAGTTTTCCTGACAATTTTTATGCGCATGCGTCATTTGTGTTGAAATTTGATATTTAACCGTGTGTTATTTCGTTATCTTTGACAAAGTGTTTTATTATTCTGAAATATATTTTGATTGTGAAATTAAAGAATTTGTTATTTTTATTCTTGTTAAAATTAAACAATTTTGAGATCAACTTACTTACTAAGGAAACTTTCTCTTTGTTTGCATCGTTATTTTCTGTAATTGCAGACTATTTTAAATATCAAGGTCGTACCTATTATAGTCATTATTATATTAGTAAAAATAGAGTCTTGCCCAATAACCCGTTTAGAGGTATATGGCATACCTTTCTCCCTGAGAATACGTCAATTTTCTTTAATTCATTTTTTTTTTTTAACATTTAAGAACCGATTGGCTAGCTGGCGCGATTTTTGTGTGTTAGGTTTCAATTCTTTTGTGTGTTGCATAGCAATATGTACAGTGTGGAAACCACTTATGGAATAAAATTGTTTCTGTTCTTATTTTAGAAAATTATAAAAAACGCCGGGACACGTCAACTTGTAAATTCAAGTGTGCTCTTTTTATACATATATTTAAATGTACAGCGTGATCCACACAAATCTAGCATAGTCCATGATGTTTATTTTTAATAAAACACCCTGTATATTTTTATATTTTCGAAAACTCCTTAACAACCTGATTTCAAAGAATTACAACATATAGGGTATATCATTAATAATACAGGGTTAAACTTAAAATTTTTTATGTGTAATTCCATTCAATACATTTATCTTCAAAATTATCTTCAG
The DNA here is from genome assembly GCA_004785975.1 of Popillia japonica. Taxonomy (NCBI): domain Eukaryota; kingdom Metazoa; phylum Arthropoda; class Insecta; order Coleoptera; family Scarabaeidae; genus Popillia; species Popillia japonica. The sequence continues at coordinate 9,125 of SMLS01067343.1, forward strand.
TATAGTAGGACAAATGTGGTTCGATTTTTTCTGTGAGGTCATCTCAAGAACAAAGTATATGTCACCCAGCCAACTAGCATTGAAGACCTCAGAGAAACGAAGAATTTCACCTCAAACTTTTAACAAAGTTAGGGACGAGTTTTATAGGAGACTGTGTTATTGCCAACAACAAGGGGGAGAACATTTTGAGCACTTATCCTAATGTATCAAATTGGATTACAAAGATATTTTATGTAATAGGTAACAAATGTATTGAAGGGAATTATACATAAATAATTTTAAGTTTAACCCTGTATTATTAATAATATCCCCTAGATGATGTAGTTCTTTGAAATCAGGTTGTTAAGGAGCTGTGAAGAATATAAAAATATACAGGGTGTTTCATTAAAAATAAACATCATAGACTATGCTAGAATTGTGTGAACCACCCTGTACATTTAAATGTATGTATAAAAAGCGCACACTTGATTTATAAGTTGACGTGTCTCGGCGTTTTTTATAATTTTCTAAAATAAAGACACAAACTATTTTATTCCATAAGTGGTTTCCACACTGTATATACATATATCTGCATTATACATATTGTTTTGAAACAGATACAGTATTAATTCCAAACTCGATGTATGTTATACATCTTCTACGATGTGTAGAGCTGCTAACTTGCATTACAATGATATTTTTGTAGATTCCATTAATAACTTTGCTTGAGTTAGTTTTATTTTTGTTTTCTCTTTTTTGTATTATTGTATGTATTCAACAATTTACATTTATGTTTTGTCCTGTAATTGGCACTAGCTGTTGGACAATAAAAGCATATTATTATTATTATTATTATTATTATTATTATTCAGCTTCTTACAGCTACAGTTTCTGCCACTCTAAAACTAAAGACAAAAATCAAATCGAACCAAAACTGGTTATCGTACATGCACATAACCATATATCACTTCCAAGTTAATTGTGGTGCCTATCTAAGTACAATTAAAAAAAAGATGACTAACGAACACTGTATCTTCGTAAATAAGTAATATTGTGCGTTGTGGTATAGGTACTATGCTTGTTTCCAATTCCAAGTTATTATTGTTTTATTTGTTAATACATGATTTTACGTAATATCGAACCTATATTAAATATTGTTTAGAAATTAATATTTCAAATATCTTATCGACCTTCAATAAAAAATCTTCCCGTTTTATATAATATCCGTTTGAGGCATTTAGTAGTCGCCTCGGGGAGTTTTACAAATATAAAGACTTTCAGAAATCCAATGCATTTTACAATGGCGAAAATGTGAGGGCCAATTATCTGCTTCGTTAACGTAACAAAGTAAATTTAAAATTGAACATCCACATGACTGTAGAGGAAAATGTTCATTATCTCCGTTTTTTTTTCAAAAGCGGTCCTGGTTATAAAATCCAGTTTATAAATAAACATGGTCTTAATTATGGGCGTATCATAAATTTGTTTTATGTATATTTATTATTTTCGTGTTATACAAAAAATATTAACGGGGCAAAAGATTTTTGATTCAGAATTTGAATCTTTATTTGATTCGTACTCTTATAAAAATAACAAGTGAGATGCTGAAAAACTTGGTGAAAATGGAGTAGAGGTGGTAAGGGCACTATATAATAAAATATGGAATGAACAAAAGATACTTAAGGATGGTAATAGTGATACCTGTGCATAAAGAAGAAGACAATAAATAATGTAAAAATTATCGAAGAATTACCCTACTAAATAGCATGTTAATGGTATGGAAGAATACTTACTTGAAAAAGGTTGAAGATAACAAGTGAAGCAAAACTGGAAGAGACACAGAGTAGTTTTAAGAATGGCGGAGGGATACACGATAATATATTTATGGCTTCTATATGTAAACATATAGAACGCTTTTGACTGTGGATCATTGGATCTGATTTGTGAAAGCTTTGATAAGCGAGAAGTATACAGTAAATTAAGAAATGCAATTGCATATACAAGAAAACCAGAAATTAGATGAGGGTGGATGGTATGCACTTACTCCTACACTCTTTAATATAGTTCTTGACGATATCTTGAAAGAAATTAAAAAGAAAACAAAGCAATTAAAAATAGGATATGAAAACATGAAAATAATAGAACCTGCGGGGACTTCCTTTGCTGAGGATTTGGTAGTGTACGCGAGGAATGAAGGGGTGTACAAGATAACTTAAATATTTGGGACACAGTTTTAAAAATGAGAAACATGAAAATTAATACCGAGAACAGTAAAGTTATGACAATAGGGAAAACTATGGGAAAATAGAAATTTATATAAGTGGCAAGATTGTTGAACGTGTAGAAATCTTTAGATATCTAAAGATAATCATACATAAAGCAAGTAAAGAGGAAATATTTGCTTAATTAACATCAGAATCGGCGTTAGCGATTTTAATTTTTCAATGACAAGTATATTATACCTAACGAGCGCTTTTCCCGGTTTTATTAGCACTTTTACGGACGAGTAGGACCTGTTTAATTATTGTTAAATTGAAGACAGGCAGGCGACAGCTTATTCCTAAAACAATCGGGTTTTTATGTATGAAGAATTAGCAATAGAGATTTCCATTGAAATGCCTCATTCAAAATTTTTTGACGACCCACAGAGGCAATGAAGAACCATCGGAATATCTTTTTAAAAGAATCTTCATTATAAACTTTTCTTAGATTTGGATTCTCTCTCCGAAACTTTTTTTTCCTTAAAAATTTAACACTTTCAAGACCATCTTTTTCTAGATACGTGTAAACTTAAAGAATTTTGATTCTAATAGCAAATCAAGTTGTTTTCGAAATAACGGCCAATTCGTATTTTTAAAGCGAAATTTTTTGAATTAACGTAAACGTACACTCAAAGAAAGTAAATGTTGGACACGTTGATATAGGGCAACTGTCCGACCACTTCTTTCTATGGGTGCACGTTTTCTAACGATAAATTTCAGATTTTAACATTTTAGGTTAATGGTCTTCATATATACATACATATATTTCCAAACAATTAATCATTCTTCGTTCATATGACGAATACTTGGCAGTTGGAAATATTAGCCATTAATATTGAAATCCATCAACATTGTACCTGCTATTTCAAAGTAACATAAATGCCAAATATTGAGATTGGAAATATCGGTTGTATTCTTTTATATTTGTTTACATATGCGTTACGTAATGAAATGTTTTAAATTTACAGGCGTTTCAACTAGTTCAGTCAAAACAAACCAACTAATAATAAACTCAACATTTGTAAATACTAAAGACAGTATTAATAAAATCTTGATATTTTTATAAAAGTAATCTTCTGTAAATGTGCTTGAGTTTTTATAAAGTTTTATTTGAGTGTTGTAGGTCATGTCGTTTCTACTAAACTCTTTATACATACATATTTCTTCGAAGCGCCAATTAGGGTAGGTATGTAGTATTTTTTTTGTGACCCCAGAAGAAATCGATAGCTTGTGAAAGGAAATACATCGATGTGCGCATGATATTCAAATTATAATTTTCACTGTTCTTATTGCTGTGCAAACAGCTAATACTAAAGTAGTAAGTAAATCATGTAACTAAGCAATACAGTTGGGAAGCCACTGTAGTTGCATTCACAGATAAAAAAAATTGACATACATAATATATTTTCAGGAAGTGGAAGCAATTCATTTTAATCTAACATCATATTATTTATTCGGTTTAAAATTATTTTTAAATGGTAGTATAAAATTGCCAACATGCTTACATTTTAAATTTGTTTGCATTAAATACTGCGCGCTATCCATTTTGAACGATTAATTAATTATTAGGCGTAGGGTGCATTTTGACGGTATTTTTATTGCGGACAATATAAAAAAAAGTTGAATGCTTTTGTTTTTGAGTCGTAAATCAATATTGTTTAACGTTCTGAAAATGTATCTAAAAAGGGTTAATATTTTTCCTTCATCAATATTCATGATTTCCTTTCATACGGATTATAGACATACGTACAAACTTGTATACCTCTTTACTGTAGACTTCATCAATTTATTTTGTACGCTCACTCACGCGTTCTATATCTCAGACCCTGAATATATTTGCATTAAGTTCAGAGAGTTTAGTTGTATAACTTATTAAGAGTTACTAATTGTTTGATGACTACGCATGCTACAAAGTTTTACTAGCAATCGAAAAGAGGTTATAGAAACAATTTCAGACCTGACTTAAATGTGTCTAGAGATTGTTGCAACATTGCAACAGTCATATATATATGGTATATACATATGTACAGTCTGTTTCAAAGTAAATGCGAATCGAGGATGTTGTGTGCAGTTACCCGGTTCGCGGTGCTGTATTGTGGGTAATCTATACTTTTTCATACATAGTGATGCGTAGTTCACGATTTTTGGCGTCTAACATTCACGTAATATCTCAATTTATACTGTAGCTATATTGGTTTTTATTATTTTAAATGCAATATATATAATTGTCGTTATTTATAATGAATCAAAACATCGTTATCGATAGAACACAAAGTATTGTAAAATATATCGTGTAACTACACGTATTTGCAGGTAAACTTGAAAACTAGATATGTTCTTGGTTAATAAAAGTAGAAAAAGTGGTTTTCGCACATATTAATACATTTCATGTTATATGTAAATATAATCTTGTCTGTAGTCTCATTATTATAATTTCAAATACTACGTAATACCGTTGATTTGTAGTACATTTGATTGTCGTAACGATCGAACAGTGCATTATAGAGCTTCTCCGATGGAAAACGTGTGTTATTATTTATTATTATGTATTAAAATTAAACATATTGTGTAGGTATCTGTTAAGAGATAGTGGTCTCCTGGAGTAACTTGCTTAAATGCGGAATGATATTGTATTAGAAAAACAGCATGCGGATATTTCAATTGGGAATCGCTGACACGTCATCCTTTAAAATCTCGAGTACCTAAATAGTTGCTTCTTTCTGGTTACGCGCAAAAGAATGCTTGCGTAGCATTTTCATATTACATATGTATATAGAAATGCTATTATTTTAAAATGGTGTTGAGAATTGCTATCTTTAATAATCAAATTTGTCGTTTGATGTCTTTGTATATTGACTAAATAATGAGATGAAACTATAAAAATAATATTATAATATATTATAATAATATTTGGGGATAAGCTCCATACAAAAATGTTTATGGAATTATATATTATGTTAAACAAGAATAACTGTTTTTGTATTTAAAACTCCGGATCATGCAATTATATAAGTGTATGTGTGCAGTACTATTCGCTTTTAATTTTGGAGAAAATTATAAATAATAGATCTCGAATGCATCTATTCGCTACTCTCAGGATTTATTTCGCATTAGTGGTAAACAAAACCAATTATGTCACACATGATAAAGATACTCTCCACTCTTGTGACACAATATACCTTTGTTTACCACAAACAATTCGATTATTGATTGCGTAGTGATTTAGAAATAGAACGGCTTTAATTTGGTATTTCCCTGATTTTAACATTTTGATCCGAAAGCTTGAAGGAAATCTTACTGCAGATAAACTTTATTTATCTGCCTAAAATACTACTGGCGTCTTTGTAATATTTGTGGCAGATGTAAATTGGAGACGGAAGATTCTATATTGTTCACTTAATACCATATTTGAACATAAAGTTT
>SMLS01067344.1:0-13452 GCA_004785975.1 Popillia japonica
GTATCTTTAAAAACCTCTTCAAATAAATTCTGACAATCACACATCACGAGTCATTATGAATTGTATTACTAGTGATATAGTGTATTTTCTTTCGCAATTTATCATCGCTTTTCCGTTTTAGTTAAGGAAACTAAGTATAAGTGTCACGAAAAGAACATTTTGTAGGGAATCATTAAAATTCTTTCCGAAAGTGACACATTTTTTCTTGCATCTAGATTCTGATGCGGATGCTATAATAAAACATGTAATTGCCACTTTAAAGAAGCTTGGATGTATACAGGAATTTTGGGTAAGCACTTATTGAATTTATAATTTGTATAAACATTCTTTGTTTTAGTTAATAGAAAATGTAACATTATCTCTAATTCCTCTATCACTTTTGTCCCATATAACAATTCCGAGCAGTGTAATCAAATTTAATTCTTTACTGTATAATATTTATTTTTGCAATGAAGAACTAAGTCAAATGCAACGAGTACATAGAAGTACATTTGGAAGGATGATTATGTGTTGGGGTAATTAAACACAACATATTTACTTTTCTATTATGTCTACATGAATATGTTTAGAAAAGAGAGATCGTCCTGTAAAAAGTTTTCACAGTTTAAATTTGGGTAAAGATTGGAATACATTTTTTGAATTATCTCGAACGTGTGATCCGTTTACCCCTAACCAGACCAAAGTAAAATGTGGTAGTTAACTCACATCAATTTTATATAGCCTAACATTGCAGGAAATAATAGATAAAGAAGCATTGGACAATGTTATATTTGAAGAAATACATTTTGCTCATGATCATAATGTGTGCGGAGAGACGTACAAAAAAGTCGTCGAAAATCTGGTACTAAGTGAAAACATGAAATCACTAAAAAAAGTGGCACTAAGTTTTTGTGCGTGCATTGCTGACGGTAATAACCTTTTGAACTCCTTATATCGTTTTTATTTTTACAGAGAGAAAACAATCTGCTTTACAGTTGCACAGTGAAAATATTAATAAGCAATTCTTATGCATTTGCTGATTATGTTTGCTTGCTTCGCGAAGTTCTTACTTCATCTCCATCTATTCATAGCTATCTCCAACTTCAGTTCCGTTACATTGTGCTAGGGTAATTATCTATTCTTACTTATTGCATTTAAATAAAATTTTTCACGTGATTTCTAAAACTTCATTTTTTAATTGCTCTTGAAACAATTACAATCAAATAAAAAAAATGCATAAAGGAATACTTGACAACACACACGATGTAAGAATAAGAAGATCGGACCAATTCGAATTCGGCGTTGGTAGCACATCGGGCTAGTATTGTTTTTCCAATCGAATATCGTTCGTTGTTGGGAAACAAGTAGCAAATACTTACAGTGAAGTAATATTACAACAAATCCTACAAAAACACGGCCCATATACTGATAAAACACTTTAGTACGATAAGAACTGTGGTTTCGGAAGCTACTGCACTTGTATCCACTATTCCATATTTTAGAAAACGATAAAGTTCATATACATTTCACTATTTATAGCGCTCAAGTAGCATCTTACATATTCTTGAAGCTAAGTCATTTGTGGAAGGATTAATGTATAGATTGTACAGTTTCAGTAATTTTGACTTCCAGTTAGCGGTGGGTCTGTTATGTATGGCTGGATTTACTTCACACGCACATGAAAAGTGGTTTTTCATGCAAAATAGGTCCCTAGCAGCTCACACACTACCGCGGCGTTAGAAGGATGCCTTTCATAATCATTATAAGCGCGCCATATTTTTGCGCAATAACTCTAAGTCTGTTAGAATTATCGAGTAATATACAGAAGTGCGGTTGGCATAATATCGACCAAAATGTAATCATTAACTTACTTTTTCAAGGTACATATTTTGGCAGATGTTCTGAAAAGTTTTTATCTTTTGCTGATGTATGGTGGAAATACATTCTATATTTGCATTTCGTTTTATTTTTACCTGTTTTTCTTTCACTAAACCACGGAAAATTTCCCAGAATAATTCTTTAACTACAATCTTTGGTTATGAAAGTTTTTATACTGATTTCTAACTATAATATTTTTCTTGAAACAGATTTTTCACAGCTACACCTTATGATACAGACAGTATTCATCGACTAAAAATAGTGGAAACATTACATTATTGATAATATGTTATTTTTTTTTTTTTTTTGTTAAAATAATTCCATAGAATTTTTATATTTGCGATATATTTTAATAGGCGACAAAGAAGAATCTTCTTCTGGTACAAAACGACAAAGACGAAATTCTACTGTCATATGTTTATTAAACAAAATGGCCAAGAATTCTCCTAATATTGAAGAGTTGGAATTATGGTCGTGCTTGAGGTGAAGTATTGATTTTATTATAAAATTTCTGCTAGATTCTATTATTTCAGAGTTGATGGATGCTATAAAATATCCAACGAGTCTTGCAATGCAATTACTGAATTCAAGTATTTACGAAAATTAACACTCGATAACTTGCCAATACATATAAACGGATCTTTCTTAAGCAATGTAAGCGATATGTATACGAAACGATACATAATACTACATACATACATCACTTGACATACTACCAAAACGTAATAATGTATATAATTGTGTTGACATAGTGAAATTTATAGGTATTTTTATCATGCAAACACCTTACATCATTGAGAATTAGATCAAAGCAACAAAATTCGTCCTTACATAATTTTTTATGCTTATCATTGAAACATGCTGTAATATTAAAAGATTTGAGGTAAGTAGTAGCAGTTAAATAGTTTAAAACCAATATTAATTCTAATTATTCAAGATATGAACATCCCTGTAACATCTCAATTAATAGATTATTAGTGGCACTGACAGAGAATAAGAATTTGAAAATGGAACGTATATTCATAAAATGCAAATGTGAAGTATTTAGTACAAAACCAATAAATACTTTTTTGGAGGATAACCCCAATTTAAGATTATTTTATTTAGTGATTACCGATTTTCCGAAAACTGTGATTAAACAAAGTATGAAATCTCTCGAAAAATACAATAACGATCCACGAAAAATTCTTCTTATTAGTCAAAGTGAATATTGTTATACAGGACGAGTCCAAATACCTTTTATACATAGTTACGAGATGGTGATGTGTCTTACACATGTAGCTGGACTGGATGTATTTAATGGTTATGTGTAAGTAGAATTGTTATAATAACATTTAAATGCGAATACGTAGGTAATAAATGACGATTTACATATTTCCATTGTTTCGATTGCAATAACCCTATTTAGTATAGGAACTAGCAACGTTTTTGAGAGAGCATTTCAGGTCAGCTGATTCTTTGATATGTTGTCCTTATTGCTTCTTGGGTTAGAGTCTGAGCCGTCTGGCTGGCGATAGCGGTTGCTTATATTAGTGCGCAGCCTACCTGTACAGGTAATAATCCTAGATTTTAAAAGAATGTTAAGAAGTGTAATTTTTAATTTTGTCACTTTGGATAGGTTTGCCTGACATAAATTTTTTATTGTCAGACATTTTTATCATTGCTAATTACATGCCAGACGCGAATTTTCTTTTTTTTTAAATAAAAAATTTTAGTATTTTTTAATGTCTGGCATTTAAATATTATCTTATTTGCGGATAAATAAATCTAAATTTAATTTGCCAGACGTTAATTCAGTCGTTTAACTTTAAATAAACACGATAAAGTATGATGCTAATAGTATCAGAGAGAGACAGATGCAGAATCTATTGCCGAGAATGAGACAGAAAACAATCACAAAGGTACATTACTTATTCTTGCTTTAGTGAGTACAAATTTCGATACATATACATATAAATATTTTAACAGAAAAAAACTAAAATTAAAATAAGACTAATTTAGAAAGGAGATAGTGAAAAGTACATCACTGAAGTTTAAAAAATTACATTTTTAATCAAATATTTTCTGGTCACTATAAGTACGCGAATTTCAAATAATTGATATTAAGTTATAATTTTTTTTATTCTATAATAGTGTCACAAAAATGACACATTATGATGATGACACGTTGACGTTGGCATTGGAGTGAGTGGAAATGTTAAAACAACTTTCTCGATGTGTGATTGTTTTCTGTCTCATTCTCGGCAATAGATTCTGCATCTGTCTCTCTCTGATACTAGCATCATACTGCCACACTTTATCGTGTTATGGGATGGGAAAATAGAAACAGTTTCAATTTATATGCGAATTCGCATTTTGTTTTTTTGTTTTTGCGGTGAGCGGAAAAAAAAATCGCTTTCCGCATTTCGCCAATGCATGAATCCAGCTTAAGACTGACTCGCGAGAATAATAGTTCCCATGACAATTGAATAACTTAATATTAAAACATTATTTTTATTGCAATTTTATATCTGTAATGTTGAAGTTCATTTTTATTTAATACCTATATTTCATTTTTTCAGTTTTTTTCTTTTACTATTATTATAATACAATGTCTAGTTTTGAATAAACAACTTCATCTGCGTTTCACATTTTTAAACCCTTTCTATTTTATATTTGAAATTGTAAAAATGCAAATGCTTTCATAAATGTTGATTTATATTCGGGGATGAAAGGCAACACAAAAAGTATGATATTATGTATTTTTCATCACGAATTTTTATACTAAACGGAAGTACTACTTGTTTTTAAATTATACTAACTATACAGAGATATGAATGAATAGGAAAATCATGCAATGTTACAAGACAACCTACTGGAAAATAGCAGACTGTGGTGTATGTACATTTTCCGTCAGAATTAATGTCGTCGTCTATAGCGCAGTGTTTATCAAAACTACTCATCCTCAGGCCAAGCTAGCATTCGGCCGGCATCGGTTTCTGTTGGTACTTGATTTATTGGGGTATTAGTATTTAAAACACCGGGGGCAATTGTGTGGATCAGGTAGGAGAATTGAAATTATTTCTTGAAAATGTATATACCGAAATTTAAATATGCTTTAAATAGCTTCTCACAGGGTGGTGATTGGCAACGCAATATTTACGCTTAACAGTAGGTAATTAAGTAATGGTATAGATAACAAATAAGGCTGTATTAATAACTTTCTTTGAAAAGCAAACTATTGGAAAAAATGAAGTTGATATGCGTATAAAGTTTAATATTGCCATTAAATTTTGTGTAATTAACTTGATTATACTTATTTTAAAAATATAGAGAGAACAAAACAAGAATAATTTATAAATTCACTATGGCTTCAAGTAACATTAATTATGGTTTTATAAATACTAGTAAATTTTGATTAAAATTCGAAATAATTTTGTATCACTACCAGTAGAATTGCTGTTTGTATAATAATAAAAACAAGATATTGTTATGTAAAGTTAGCAAGTCATTATACAAACAAGAGCCCGAATTATGCAGAGGCAAAATCGAACAAGACAAAAAGCACCTAGTGGGAAAATAAAAAATTAACTAGGAATATCAGCTCAAGCAGCTTTCGCGGATAGAAGTTTACAAAGGAACGTTTTGATTCTATTGAATAGGTTATTTGATTTTTAAAGTATATCAAATTAAAGAAAAAAGGTAAGGTAGCAGAAGTAGGATGGATTTATTTAAATGGAGTTATATTAATTACTTACTTTACATAGTAAATCATACCTTTGTAGTACCTATGTATTTGGGTTTGAATTTTTAAATCTCCCGTTGAGTTACTTTGCAAATTTACTATATATAGCTTAAAAAAATTAATTATTGGGATAGTTTATTAATAACATTAATGTTTAGATGACGATTTTAAAAACGTTTACCAATAACTATTTACCATTGTAACAAAATTGTTGTTGGTAAAAAGATAATAACAATATTTGGTTTCATTATATTATTTATTTAAAGGGACATGCTTACTTGGAGACAACAATAAAATAAAAGTTAAAGAAACACAAAAATTAATTATTAATTTATAAAATATTTAAAAAAATTAATGTAATCGAATAATAATGATGAATAATGATCCATATACATATCTGCATGGTAGTGCCTAATTGTAAGTGTAATAAATTTCGTAACCTTTCTAATTTAGTGTGTAGCTGCAGTTTTCTAACAAATGCCCGTGTTTATTATTAATTGTTCTTTATATATATATTAAGCAATAAAAAAGATGCTTTCCACCGTTGCATTTAAATTTTGTGTATTAACAGTATTTATATTGACACCTGCAAATTAGAGTAACCTATGTATGATAACCCTTCATATATTCAGTATATGTATACCTACATTTTCAACACATAATTGCAATTCTCGTACCTGATCCACACACGTTTTAAATACTAATACCCCAATAAATCTGCCTACAGAAACCGATGCCGACCGAAGACGTACTTGGCCAAACGGTGAGCAGTTTTGATAAACACTGCGCTATAGACGACGACATTAATTCTGACGGAAGGTGTATATACATCGGTATGCAAGACATATAAAAAAAATATAATACCCACCTAAAATTAAAGCAAGGATATATGTTTATTACTTACCACTTAACTACATCATTACTATATCGTCGGTGCGCAAGAAAAATGACACATACCAAGAATCCGACTTTTTAGTTTAATACCATAAAATGTTCATAAAGATAGTTCAAAAAGTACTCGATTTTGAACTACGTTTATGAACACTTTATGCAATTAAACTAAAAAGTCGGATTTTTTAGATGTGCCACTTTTCTTGTGGACGCACGATATACAACTACATGATACATTTACATAAAAGCAATATAACTATTAATTTATCATCTCTATAAATGTTATATTTCTGATACATTGTAAATAAATTTCCATGTTACGAGTTCCAAACCATATCTCTGAAATTGTAAGTTACATGTAGATACAATTAATATATCATGCAGTTTAAATATCGGAGGATATATAACATTAATATATTATATACATAACTGTGTTTGCTGGGAAGAAATACAGCTTAGGAAACTGTTGTATGTACATACGTAAATATGTATGTATGTTGTATTAGGTTGATAATACACTGCGACCTGAAAGAGATAGTGTCCCCTATACTCACTGTATTTACAACTGACCGATCAGTCCAGTTGCTTTTAAAGAGTGTACAATATCTAAAAGCCCCAGATTGAGTAATTCTCTCTTCAATTTCATATGATCAAGCTGTAATTAGAGCCACCATAAAAAGTATATTTACTGTTTTAAGTAAAAAATTACTTTTGCTTCAGCTTGTAACTTTTAAGACATGAAAGAAGTGTTAATTATGGTATTTACATACTATAATACGAATTCCTGGAGCAGGACCTAATTGTCTAACTTCACATTTGATGTTTGTGATGAGAATCCTATAAAAACAATTTTCCATGTAATGCAGAGAGCATAACACTCTACAGTGTGAGTACTAGAACTGGAAGTGTGAAATTATTTTATGGAATTGAACACATATTTTCCGTCTCTTAACTGTTTTCAAAGACTCTAGTGCAGTTGTGACAGTGATTTGATTTAATGATTTATCGATTTTATTTATAAGGTAAGTTTAGTATAAAAACAGTGCAAGTTTTAATTCAATAAAATATATTACCAAAGGTAAAATTACAAATACTTATATATACACAATCTTACAAAACAAAACCTACTTTGTACATGTTTTATGTTGAAGATCCTACACGAAGGCGAATTTTTACAATGGTATCTGCACAGCAGATAAGTCATAATAATTTAGAAAACAAGGAATATATTTTGGAACCGTTCTCTACTTGTTTTTCAATGTACAGCTAACTGGTTGTCCTAGCTTTAAATACGTTATCACTGGCTCTTGAAGAACTAAGAAGTTACAGCTACCTGTATGTTGAAAGCAATATCTTATGCAAATTAACAAACTCTTCTAATAGAATCGCCCATAACACAGCGTAATATGAAAAGCATTAAAAACCAATTAGTATAGCTTAGACTGCACTTATGCAGGCAGTGTAATTAGATTCGTCTATAATTACATAAACGGTGTATAACAAAGCTTAATTCTACATAAGAAATCGTGAATGTTATCGAATAAATATAAGTTTTTAGCGATAGGTGATGCAGTAGAAGAAATGGGTCGTAGACATCAGTTTAAACAAGTATAACTGCAATTCCTATAACTAATAGTGCGATAATAAAACTTTAAATGCGATTGCACACATAAAAAGGATTTTAAAATTTGCTTTTAGCGATTAATTAGCGTCCAAGATAAGTAGAGAATGGTTACCACATTACTACAAAAAAATGTGTTGGTAATTAAAATCATTCATTTCTTTTCTGGGAATTTTTAAACGCTTCTAATTTATTTTGGAGTCCTACGAACGCGTTTTTTAAGCCTATACTCGGTCTAACTCCACTATGTGCCGACTTACTTTTATGTATTGACTTTCTTATAGGTCTCTTAACAATAGATTTATCAGGAGAATCTAGTCCATGTTTGAGTACTTTATGTTTGAATAAACTTGTGTATGTAGCAAATGTCATTGAGCAACTATCACACTTGATATTTGTTATAACTGTTGTAGATGCTGGAATCGAGGGTTTAAATATTAGAACTTCTTCCTTTCTTAATGCGGGAATAGAACTTTGTCGTGTAATTAACCGTTCTTTGTTGTTTTTATACGGCTGCTTCTTTGGAGATCTAGACCTTTTCACGCAATCTAATCGCAGATGATTACCAAGTAAGAATTTCGATGTAAAGGGCATTTTACAAGACTGACAAAATAGTCGTTTATGTTGCTTTTGATGAATGTTCAAAGCAGACGCATTCGAAAACAATTTGCCACAGTCGAAGCACTTACTTTTGTTAAGAATTCTGGCAGCTTTCGGCGAATCCTTCGGTAGAGTTGTGTTCTTAAACATTTGTTGCTTAATATGTGTTTTTTTATGAGTTAACAACTGCGCTTGGTCGTTAAAAACTTTCTTGCAAATTACGCACGCTATATTGCTTGTTTTATGAGAATCTATATGCCTATTCAATAGGAAACTGTTCTTAAAAGTATCACCGCATTTTTCACACATATACTTCGGCTCGCTAGCTTTTGTTTGGCAAAAATTATGGTACTGCATATGAGATCGTAAACTACCTTCGCTCGGAAAACTTTTAGGGCATTTAGGACATTTGTTATCGATTTTAATAACTATTATTTCTTCCTCTGGTTCCTTTTCTTGCGGCCTAGGATATTTAGGAGGTCTTCCACGAGGTCTCTTCGTAACTTCTTTATCGTCCTCTTTTTCTTGATGTTTTGGTGGTCTACCACGCGGTCGCTTCAGGCTTACTTGTGTAACTGTAGTTTCTTGGTCGCTGTTATGCTCATCATCGGCATACCTGACGCTTTCATCAGAAGAGTCATCTTCAGTATCACTAATGGTAATCTCAACCATTGGCCTTTTCTTTTTACCCTTTCGTTTTTTCTTATGGGGCGATTTAGGATCAAAATCTTCGTCGGAATCACTTAATTGAATATACTCAGTAGGTTTCAATTGTGTTCGTTCCTTCAGTACACCTTGCTCGGATGTTTCTATGAAACCATTAGATGAAACTACAACCTCCTGCACCACTATTTCTTCATCTGTACGTTTCATAGGCGTGATCTGTTGTTTTCTAGGTAATCTACCTTGTCGAACTGGAGCATGAATTATCTTCGTCTGTGCTATAAAATTATGAAATTGTCGAGCTTGCTGAGCTTCCTTGCTCTTTGCAAATCGTTTGTCGTATTTCTCCTCTTCCTCTTCATACTTTTGAGGCTCCATTGCGGTTATAGAACATTTAAGTATACTTCTGGGATTCGGTTTTATTGCTGTGGAGTTACCCATAACTCGGCCCATGTTTTCTTTTTCTGGATTCTTGATCACATAGTAGACAGCTCTTCCGTCATTCTTTTGTATCCGCACTTTTCTTATAACATTTTTTATAATTTTTTTCCTAGAAGCTATCGTTGACGCCTGATACGATGGTGATTTTCTGATATCTGAATTTGTATACATATTCTCATCCGCATCCCCTGTAACATGAACACCCTCCACTGTCTCATATTCCTCATTATCCGATTCATTTAAATTTTCTGTTGCTTCGATGCCGTTTGCTTCTAATCCTCCATTTGTATCATCTATCAGATGTCTTTCTTTGACGAAAAGTTCTTCGTAGTGTCCTTCAGATGCTGGCGTTTCATCTTCTGGGATAGGATCATCAGCAATATCGTCGCTATAAGTAAAATTATTTTCATCAATTGAATCTTCATGTGTATAGTAAATTTCTTCTTCCTCTTCCTCATCTTCTCCCATTTCAGGTGCATTATCTTCCGTCAATGGCGAATTAATACTTCCATCATAGTCGTGCGACTCAGCGTTGGTAACTTCTTCTTGTAGCTCTTGCTTTTGACTAATAGGAGCTGTTACCACTTCCAGTATACCTAAAAAAACTGTCTTTATCCTTTTTGTGGCACACAAACATGAAAATACACAATATATATTACAATTGAAATAGTTACAATTTTACTACTGCAAACAGTTTGAATTTATGGTATGCATCTTATAGATATAGATAGTATATACAAATAGTATATGTATTTCTATAATCTTTATGTACTTATCTACATTTAAGTCTAATAAAAGTTCTGGAATAAATTGATCTCTAATCGAATTAAAAGCGTTTGAATTGACCTAGAAGTGGAAAAATATCTGGAAATTAAGATATATCCATATATGTATGTATGTATGTATAAATACTGTATATTAATAGACATACTAAGGCAGGTAGTAATCCTCCTTTTCAACGAAGTTGTCTTATTTAAATTACACCACTGTCAATGTAAAATGTCTGATACGACCTTGTGATGTTGATTTATAAAAACAAGTTTGTTTATTACAATCTACAGACGCGTATATTGAAACGATTGTCTGCGGTTTGCAAACGAATCCCTATATAGCCCAGTATAACTGATTGTGATTTAAACCGTACAGAATTTTCGGTAACTAGACCAGCACAATAAAACCAAAAATTGAATTTTGTGTCGATTCCGCATATAACAGTTGCCTATCTTTATACCAGTCTTATACGACAATGTTGTAGCGATATATTGTTGTTTCATTTTCGTTCAGACTTTGTTCTAAATATGATATAGGTATATGTGGTGGTAGTAATATCAGCTGCCGCAACACTTATTTAAACAGTATCCGCGAATGCGTCGTATTTAGACTCATTTGCATATGTTGTATGGGAAATAGTTTGACTACCTATATGGTGTCACACATTCAATAGATTTCCAAAAAAGAAATAATATAACAAGTTTGAATTCTATTTTAGCTTAACAGTGCCTATAATAACTACAAATGTAAAAACGTATAGTGTAAATTTGGTGTCTTATGTGATGATAAATTTGGATAAGAATGTGAAACACGAATAATTTAATGCAAACCTTTCTCTAAATATTGCTCCATATGACGACTTGTATAAGTTTTCTACAAAAATACTTGTTTGATCAAAAGTCTGTAATTCCAATTGATTTTTTTTACTTTTGCAATAGCAAAAATTACTTATCTAGCTTCAAAAATGTATAAACATATGAAACACCAATACACATTTATGAATTCTCAATTTTTTTTGTTACTACTGTTTTATTTATGTAAATGTCAATGTGAAATGAAAAACAGTGGTAGTTCATACCTTCTTTAGTATCTAATTGCTCCTCCAAAATCTCTTCTTCATTAATTTGATTTGGTAAGAGTTCAGTGGTATGTTCTTCTTTAACCAATATGCCGTGCTCCTTTTCCTGTAAAGAACAATGTGTGTTTTCAGATGCTTCAACATTGTCCGTTTCCACATCATCAGCAGCATCTTCACTTCCAAAATTATCTACAGGTAACACTTGTAGTGTTTCTGGTATGGCCTCTAAATTTCCTTCGATATTTTGCCTGCCGAAATTAATGTTTTCCATAAATCGAAACAAATGATACTGTATGCATACCTCACTTTAAATTGATACTTCTGTAAACCACCAGCGTCATCGTGTATTAATTGAAAACCATACAGTTCCTCTGATCCATCAACTTTAAATAGAACAACTTGGCCATTATTGATGTCAATACAGGTGCTTTCTTCTGTAGGTGTTTCTCCAATATCAACTTCTTGTATAACTGAATTATTGATAGTAGCATCAGTAATATCATTTAAAATAGTTTGATTTGACGAATCAAGTATAGAAAAATATTGCGTAGTATTATCACCACTAGCAGTTACATATGAATCATTTCCAACTTCTGTTAATGTATTATTTGCAGTGCCCGTGTAGTTCAGTGTTTCTTGTTCATGTATATTGCTATTATCTTCGTCCCAAATCACATTCTCCTCCACTAGTATAGTGGGCTCCAAAGCCTCATAATGAATTTCAGGATATGTACAATGGTTAGACATTATTTTATACATAGATACAGTTCCTAACCAACTTCCAAACAATTTTACAATAAAGTCATTTCACATTGGCTATTAGTTAAAAAGATTGGTTATGTTCACAAACATTTATTAAAGTCGTTACCTACACTTTTAAAACGCTGAAACAGTATTTAAAAATTAAACCACACTTGTTATTATAAAATTAGTAATACGTTATAGAATATATGTAGCACATTTATACATTTTCTTCTATTAAAGAATTTTCAATATATGTACTTGTTGACAGTTTATTTTTGGATAACCAAAAATTGATCAAAGCGTCATTCTACCAGTTGTACCTAAATGAAAAAGATGGAATATAACGTACAGTTGAAGTAGGAAAAAGATGTCGAGTTATATAGTAAATAAATCTGCACGCCAGTAATAAAACAAACAAATTGTAATGCCAAATTGACACTGTCAATATGGGACACTGCTCTAAATTAACTGTAAATTAATATCATTAATATCAAATAATGGTTTTCTATTTAAATTATGTGAAGTTACAAGTTACATAAACAAGTAATCCGCCGTATAAACTATAAACCCACGTATAGACCGTACAAAAATATTGTTCCGCTTTATCTAATCTTAAACATACAGTTAATGTAAAAAGTATTCGTACACCTTCGCATTCCTATTAAAATATAATACTACAACTGCAACCTTAATTTAAGTCAAAATAGAAATAAATAATTAAAATAAATAATAAATTATATAGCACATACTTGAATACAATGTTAAAGTATATCGATAGCAAAAAAAAAACTACAAGCAAATACAAAATAAATTATAGGAATTCTAGTTTTAATAAGAAATAAGTATTCGTACACGTACGGAGAATTATTTACGTTCGAGAAAGGGCCGATCAGTTATCATTTTATCATCGTATACAGAGAGCACTTCGTCAACCTATCCATTGATATATCAGTAACGACTGGCCGACGGCAAGCAGGCTATTTTACGCAATACCCCTACAACGCCATTGTTGCCGCATGTTGATGTGCTATACCAGTCTATTGCTATTGCACTTGCACTAGG
>SMLS01067345.1:0-28285 GCA_004785975.1 Popillia japonica
CCCCCATTTTGCTCAGCTGTCAGTAGTTTTCCACCCTAATATAAGTAATAATTAAAATTATATTTAGTAAAAATTCAAATATGAAAAATTATATCATTTAGCTATCGCTACTGTTGTATATAGCTGCATCTTCTGTATAATACATTTTTATTATTTCAACTTTTAAGATAGCCTACCAAAAAATTAGTTTGCAGCCAAAAGTCATAGCTTCGTGTTGACCCAATTCCTTTTTTATATCAATTTGTGCGAAAATATTACAGCTGGTAATGCGATATTTGTAGTGGCCGCTTTGTGCTATACCACCTCAAGTAATTATTGTGGCGCACTAAATTTACGATAACAACCCATCCATTA
Source organism: Popillia japonica (assembly GCA_004785975.1). Taxonomy (NCBI): domain Eukaryota; kingdom Metazoa; phylum Arthropoda; class Insecta; order Coleoptera; family Scarabaeidae; genus Popillia; species Popillia japonica. The sequence continues at coordinate 355 of SMLS01067345.1, forward strand.
TTTACACAAAAGTATTGGCTTATTACATCATATGAGCAAAAATGATTTAGGTAAAGGGCTGCTTTGGAATTCTGAACGTACCCTGTCTTTAATTCACCGTCAGTAGTTGAAATTATATTTGTTATGTAAGCTAATCAGCTTGTCAAATAAATCCTAACAATACTTACATATTCCGTCGAGTTTAGATTTAATTGAAATGTAATGGTTTGTCCCTTTGGGTTTATGGTTTTTTTTTTCAATTTATTACATGAGATGTTGAAAGTGGTTACCATTTTCATGCAAACACAAATTTACACGCCTTTTCATACATGTTCCAAAGTATTCCGGGCATAATATTGATACTAATCTAGGAGAGTCAAATCTGGGAATTCAGGTTCACAACGTAAACTGATAAGACGACCGCCAAAAAATTATCGTAAATTAGGGATAGATTCCGAAGTCGGGTGAGAAATGGCACAATCTTGTTGAAATGATTCCTTGTGCAGCGTGTCTTCGTGAAGTTAGTACATGACGGATTCCAAGATTTTGTCTCGAAACCTTGGGCACTTATGGTTCCTTCAAATATGATGAGTATCAATCGTCTGCGACATATACACTATTGCACACCCCAACTTTTTGGAGATGCAAGGGAGACCCACGAAATATGTGAGGATTTTCAGCACTTTACATTATCATGGTTTGTGAATTGATATACTCTGACAAGTGAAACCGCGCCTCATCTGTTAAAAATGGCAAATCCAAGAGGTCATTATGACTCTTAACAAAGATGTTGTTGGTGCCACGTTGGCTTACCACCACCGCTCTTATGTGTTCCACTTCCTGTTTCTCTGAAGAATCGTAGATAATTCTGGAGCACATTGAAAAAGTCACTTCCCAGAACACAAAATAAGAAAACTGTTGTCAAAATTCAACCAGGCAAGCTACAAAACTATATCTCCATTCTCCATTTGCAAAATTTCCATTATGGAAATGAGATTCAATATTGGATCCCTTGTGTAATTGTAAAAATACGATGTAGAGTAAAGTTTTAAACCGAAGCTGATATTTAATTAACACTAAAAAAAAATTGAACCTATCAAAGACAGTGGTTTTTTAATCATGGCAATTCCTTATCTAAATAATGTTTGCTCATATAGTACCTCTGAAACAATAATAATAGTACAGTGCACATCAAAATCTGTCCCATCATAGAAGAATATCATTATTATGCACTATTATATGAAACCTTAGCAACATTAAATAAGATGAAATTTTCAAAAGTCTGGCTGTTATTTTTAACATTAAATAAAATATTAGGTAGTTTATTCTAAGGTTTGCTAAGTTACTTATATTTTATGCAGAATCATATACAGGGTGTATTTGAAATAAAAGTAAAAAATATTAAGAATAATAAGATACAATTATGTAGAATATAAATCCAAAAAATGTTTGTTCAATTACTACGCGAATGTCAAAATTAAAATCTCCCTTTTAAATTGTAATATGCGCCGCCTATTGAATCGAGAATGTTGACCTCGATCAATCTAACGTAAGAAATTGCAAAAACAGCTGCCGATGTTATAAAAACTACAAGATAATGCTGATGTGTCAGTTTTTTTAAATATCTTTGAATGAAGAGTTCAATAATGCACACATTAAATATCGCCTGTCGGTGCACCTGCCCTCCGCTGCATACATACATATATTCGTTCGAAAATATTCGACAGTGGTGCGACAAATATTTTATAAATCGTTTGTCATTTTTTTCTCGCGTCTGGGAAGGAATTTGCGCGAAATATTTTGGATTTAAGTTTAATAAAATAATATCTTTCCATTTTTCATAGTCTTTACTTTTATCTCAAATACACCCTGTAATTATATACATAGTTAGTATACGAATCGAGGCGTATGTAAGTGATGCTATTAAACTGCATCAGCTTCAATATTAAAATAAGCTTTTTTAACAATACACTTTTCAAGTGGTAACGTTTGTTAACGTTATTTTAAATAAGTTTTAACGCAAAAACATAACTAAAAACATGTATTTATGGCACTGTGATTATTGAACTATCAGCATCCACTTTTTGTCAACTACCAACCTACTTTAAGGAATACACTTCGATACGTTTTTCATAAGTGCCGTCTGGTGATCTGCAACAAGTTCATTTTGTTATTAGTAATATAAATACACACACTTCAACTTTTACTGAACTGTATGCTCAGTATTTCTTCTGGTGTTAGTTCTATGGTTACGGTTCATCCAGCTCACTTTTTCTTTTTATGTATGTACATATTTCATTAAATACATACATTTATTCAATGATATCTCGGAGATGTATTCATATACTAAATACAAATTGTGATTGTTGATGAATGTTGTGGAATGCAGGGAATGTTAATTTATATATTATTAAGACTTCTCATTAGAAGCTAATAGGTTTTTTGCTGAAATTGAATAACATAGAGTTAGTGTAAAATCTGTAGTTTTAATTTCATAACGTAATATTTACAGTAAAAATTGATTGAGCACACAAGTCAGATCAGTCAGTAGAATTTAATACACACCTTCCATATCATATATTTATAATATTTTTTTCAATTGCCAATTAAACACTTATTAATCCAAAACAGCTTGAAATAGTTGTCAAAGTAAAACACTATAAATTGAAAAGAAGTTAATATTAAAAATACATTTCTGTGTCTTATATAAAATATAATCATGGTCTACGAATCGGAATTCTCAACGTCAGATATTTTATAAAACGTCAAGATCTCTCAAGATTAACTCGTGTATCGATAGTGGAAACAGGAAATTAGTTCCTCTCTCACAGTTTTGATTGCCACAGGTATATTATTTCTGTCACACTATGCTTCTCGTACGTTTACTTTTGCGCCTTAGTAAATATGGTCGCATTTGCTCTTGTTCATCGAACACATAGTCGAGTGTCCATATTGCATAACATGATTATAGAGCAGTAAATGAACCCAAGGTGTATATCTATTCCACAAGATTGCCGGTATTGTATTATTATATCCTAATCTCTCCGTAATCTACCGTTAATATTTAATGTGGAGTTATTTACTAAGGTAATTTGTGTTTCTTATTGCGATTTACAGTTATAATCGAACGTAGCACCATATTAATTGTGATTGCGCGAATACTGGAGTAGCTAGCTGTAACACAGTTAAATGATGCCCGACTGTTTAGATAAAAGAGTGGTTAGTTTTGTAAAATGTTTTCATTAATGTAATTGTACTACCTGTGATGAATATAGGACGAGACGTATTATTTTCATACAGAACAAACAAACGGAAGTCGTCTCTAGCCGTCCATTGATAAAAGCACAATTATTCTATAAAGGAGCTATTAGGACCGATTAGTGTCTGGCAACCAATGGGACAATACGTGAAATGAACTTGCGGAAGCTTGTAATGTATACCATTGTCGTAGGATAGGAAATAATGCCAGATTTAGTTGTGTCATCAGATGAAGGACAGTGTTATTTCGGGTGTCGTTTTTTTAGAGATTATTCGTAAGTCAAATCAAATAATGCTTTTCACATTACAACTTAAAAAGCTGTATTCTACCGATGCCGTGTCAGCAATTTGAAATATACAAGATGGCTCCAAACGATTACGTAAAAACGTTGGGACAATTTAATCCAAATAGGACGTTATTTGCAGAGATAAAAGCGGCAAATTACAAGTAGAGCAGTACTTATGACTGCTGGGCAAATTTAAATTTGTTGAAGTGATCATTTTCATTCGGCATTTTTTTTACAAATATAATATAAATATGCATTTTTATGTCCTTTTTTAACTTATTATCTTATGGCTCGTTAAAACCGGGCGCTCCTTATAAGTTGTACTCGTTATAAGCGGACCCGACTGTATATGAAATGATATACATTAAAAAAAATAACGCGGTCAATTTTAGAACAGATATAGAAAATTTAAGTATTATTTATAATAATTTAATCACCTAATCACGCCTAAATTTTATAAAATTAAGCTCTTGACTAGGCTTTTTTGCCATGTTTTTCCCTAGTCCTTGAACAGAATTGTTAGAGCTTGACAAAAAAATACATTGATATAAGGAGCATTAGTGTTATGATTATAAATTTACATTTCAAAATATCTTAAATTGTCCACTATATTGTAAACATAATCCTATATATCACTGAATTTCTTTGTCTGTAGATAATTTTGTTGATAGGCATGGCTAGTTATTTATTTATAATTTGACACGAAATAAATGTCAATTTTATTCCACTGAAGAAGTTGTTACGAAAACCAGATTATATATATTGTAAAGGTTTTGGAATAAATTTGACTTTTGTTCGAATTGCAGTGTTATCATTGACCTAATAAGTGGAAAAACTATCTGGATAATAAGATTTACAAATATATTGAAACTCGTTCATATTCCGCATACGATTCTTTTGTAATCCATACTTAAATTATTTCTTCTGTTTTTATTGCAATAGTAGACTTGGCATCTTTTTCGGATTTCTAACATTGAAAGTGATAGAATTGAAATGTCTGAACTGTGACAAATGTTATCCTTTTTTTTCTCCAACTAATTCCTCGGCTAAACAAAATATAGTATCCAGGCATTTATCGTTATCAAATGTAAAATATAAAAATTTTAAGAGGCCATCGAAACCACCCTGCTTTCACACTATACATATTTGCATACCATCTGGTCCGTGACATCGACAACACACTTGATTTTAGTAAAAATTATTATAAAAAATTGATAAGCGATTTCGTTGAATGTCAAATATGATAACAGCCAGACCCTACAATTTGCTTTGTTTATTATCTGTTTCTTAGTTTGATTGTAAAAGAAACATTTATTTGTGTGTAATTCCAGTGAAATGCACGCACATATGAAAGAAATAATAATAAAATTGAACCTTCGATTATTACAAAATTCTTAAACTCTGTGGAACGCAGATTGATATTAATCATAAAGCCAATAGGAAACCCGACCAAATATTAGTATATTATGTTTATAATTAATTTGTTTGAAAAATAAGTTTTCTTAATTGATTCGTACGGACACTTTTGTATTGTAAATTAGCTAGAGTAATGCGGATTTCGTAAGAATGTTTGTGATTAATAATCTTATTCATTCATTTATATAAAAAGAATACTTGTGTTATACAAAATCAATTAGTTGAGTTAACTAAGAATTCGTATTTAAGTATGTATGTATATACGAATAAACTTATACGACGATTTCTTTCTAGCGCTGTAGATTTGCTATGAACTGTAACATATTTCAATAATACTTATTGTAGGAAGCAGGTTCGTAATACCATACATTGTACAGCCTCAGTAAGCCCACCTGAGATACATTTGATAACACATAACATACATTATATTTGTGCTAATTAGCAGATGATAGTTACATAATTTATGCAAATTTTATATTCTCACCGCAGAAATAACATTTCTACTCTTGATTTCTAAAATCACACATTTATATCACAAGTAGGTACACTCACGGCCATCGAAATGTAAACGCAGACCAGATTATGCAACTTAATGCGAACAAGTTGGCAATTTCATTTTGAGAATATCTAATAAATTTTCGATCTACTGATTCATATTTGTATTTATGCAAATATGTGCTTGCATGTCGGACTTATAGTAGGCTCTCATGCCACAGTAGGACAGGACAAAATTATGTAATTAAAGTTTTAAGTAATTTCAGATATAAATAGATGACCTGTAATATATGAGAGTTACAAGCGGAGCATTATTTACAATCAAATTATAATAAATTAAGTATTTATGATATAGATCATAGCATAGGCGAAGAAACAAGTTTTGATATGTCTTTTATATGCTGCTTGCAATTAGTAGAAAAAGTTGACGAGGTATCTAGCTGAAATCGTATAATATTCCCACGCACATTTACTATTTATTTACAAGTTAATCCAGCAACGTAACTGTTTTTCATTGCTAGATTTCTCCCAAGTCTACTCAATCGTTCACTTAACGTGTTTCACTTATCAATGACAGTAAATATACTAGCCTCTTACAATATAACCAGCACTTCTTCCTGTGTTTATTTTAACTGTGTTTACAAGTGGCTGTTATACATCTTCATCTCTAATACGAATACAATTTGATAAAAACGTATATTTTATTGCTCTTCAGCCGGTTGCAGATCTTGAAGCTATTAATTTATCATTTCAGAACGCTTACATACATATATGAAAGGCTTAGACACTCAGTTAATAGCTCGGTTCTTTACGAACTACAGAAGTATCAATTGAGAATAAGAGGAGAAAAACTTTATGATCTTCTACTTTAGTAGTTCAAGGCGGATATGCAGTTGTTAGAAATGATTGAATAACTGCTGTTTGCAAGGAGTCTATATTTTTACTATTTGCGTGACGGCGTATAAAACTAAAATTTAAGATGTGGTGTAAGTAATATGTATATTAGAGAATATTATGCACATTTATATAATTAAAATATTTGTAGATTTATGAAAAGCTAGTTAATGTATAGGCAAATACTCCAAAATGTTGGTCTTTTAGTTAAACACGTAACATGCATAAATTTTGGAAGAACCCTTTGCAAAAATAGTATTTCTTAGTGAATATGTATAGGAAATCGTAACATCATTCGAATACTTACAGCGTGCACCAAAAGTATTCATACAGCTATGCAAATTAGGAATAAATGTTTATAAAACTATGTTTACTGCTTATAGAAATGTTTAGCAGGCGTCACATAGAAGCACATCTATTTCAAATGTTCAATAAAATGTAAATAATGTAATTGTCGTGTTATTTATTGAATACACATACACTATAAAGGCAACCCGAAAGCATTCATACAGTTATTTTAAATACAACATAGAAAGTGATTGCAAAATTTCAATATATTGTAGCACCACCTTTGGCATCGATAACGGCCCTCAATCGTCTTGGCATGGACTCAACTAGTTTGGTGGTATACAGCGGATCTCTTTTACTCTCCTCGTTTATGAGCCTGTTGTTCAAGTCTGTTTTGCTTCCAATATGATGTTGTCAGATCTCTTGTTCCAGGTGATGGCATACATTTTCTATGGAGTTCATGTGGGGAGACTGGGGAGATGTTTTAAGAATTATTGGAGTATTGTATGTAGGTATATTGGCCATTCTTGTACGACCCGTGTAGAGTGCATGGCGTTATGATATTGGTACCAAATTTTCCATCCCATTTGTCGACATGCAAATTCATGCCATCACGGATCCTTCTCCATTTTTAACAATAACTAGTAAGTTTTGCTGTTTTAAGCCTTGTCCTGCCTTCCTCTACACCAAACGACGACCATCCGAATACGTTATATTTACTTTAGTCCGTAAAAATAACCGTATTTATGCTTGGAGGGGCATTAACGTAGATATTGTTTGGTAAACGCTAGACGCCTTAGTTTATTCACATTGATAAGCAATGGTGGTTTCTTTCTAGCTATTTTTGATGTGAAACCTTCGCTCGCCATGTAACACTCTTCGAACTGTATCTGTGCTTATATGGTTACTAAATGTTTGTTGAACAAATGAGGTCAATTTGGTCGCACTAATTTTGGGATTTTTTGGTACTTGTCGTATGATGGCTTGACACTCGTGCTCGGTAACATCCAGCAAAAGACTATGTTGTGTAGATACGTAGAAAAATAATGAAACGAGCAAATGGATATGTTGAAAAGCATATTAACTTCTGTATACCTATTATTACTAACATTGATTCGCATTGCGGAGATAAATTTAAGAAAGATCTAAAATTATTAATTTGAGTAATAATAAAAGAACTTGGAATACATTCAAGATCTACTTGATTATATCGGTAAATTAAAATACCTATGTAGGCATTTTTCACAAATATTGGGTAAAAATGTATTGGTTTATTCACGGGGCTTTAAACAATAAATCGTTTGCATGGTATTAGGAACTTGGCGAATGTTTATGTATATACATTCCCAAACTTCAATTCAGAAGTACAAAACTTTTGCAATGTAAAAATTAAATGCTTGCGTACGTTATTGACATACAACCAACTTTACCTCCTGCTTCTTGTACTTTTCTATGCGCTCTATTGGCATTCTTTGTAGAGGTAATATGTTCAGTAAAATATATGTACCGGAAATAATTGCTTGTTATTTAAATATTTCAGAAGCGTTGAAACATTTTCAATTTCTTGCTAGGGCTATTTCTGTATCATGTTTATAGGTAGTAGATTGTAGATATTGTGCCATTATACCTGTTTCGCGTTTATGTGATGAAAATTTTGCTTTTTTATAGTGCCAGCCGGTTATTAGTGGTATTGAGTGAAAAAGTACTACACGATTATGCATAATTTCACTTTTTAAATTAATCAATTAGGTAATTAAATATGTATAAACGTTGAAAAGCGAGATATAAATGTATGACTAATTTAATATGCATGAAAAACTGGCCAGACAAATACGTATGTATGAATGACTTTTCTGAGAGTCCAGTCTTGTCAAACTTGTTTTGTGAAGCACCTTAAGCAACTCGAACAATATCGTTTCTATGAGAAATTACATTTGTGGAAACAGATTGGATAAAGTTATTGGACGTATGAATGTACTTTTTTTTTAATGGTTGGAACTAATTAAGGAATTTTTGACTGATTGTGAAGTTACACGACAAAATTCAAAGTAACCCTGTTGGAACAAATTGTTAATTTTCCAAATATGCAACATTATTAAAGGATTACATATATTCTTCCCTTAGTTTGCTCTAACTTCCAATATTTAAATTTAGTCGTTGCTCCACGGACATCATCGACCCCACTGTTTTTAATACAGAACTGTCTTTTTATTAGAAATTATTAAAGTGCTTGAAGTGTCAAATTCATTGATATGCCTTACTTAACCATTCTGTAGCGTTTCGTCAAAACAACGATCATCTTCAAGGTCAAGCTTCACTTAAATATTAGATTTAATGGGACCTGCTGAGTATTACTTGTTATTAGAAAGCAATACTTGGCAATAATATGTAAGAATCTGTTCGTCCCTGAAATCAGTAGAAAATAATGGACTTAATCAGACAATAAAGGACTGAAATTTCTATTTAGAAAAATAAGTTGGTGTAGCTTCCGAAACTTTGCCAAATCTAATAAGCTTTTCCATCAAGTTTATTTCGGAGACAGAAGTTAGAACGTTATTTTTTTGATATAATTGAGTAAGCCATAAATTTATTTCAGACTTTTTGTTAGACTATTATTTAGTTTAACAACTTTGCCAACAGGACAGATCCCTATATGGTCCCGCAAAATCTGAAATAGTTACTATTATATTAAACAAACATAATTTGATATATCTCTATACGAAAAAACCAACTTTTTTCTCTATACTTCCCATTTTACTGTTATTCAACGAAACGTATGTGGTAACACTAATATGTATAGATGTTGGCTAAATCGCACTTCTTCAGTTTATATAATCTGTAAGTATTTTTGAAGCTGCTTGGCCAATGTTACGTTTACGCTTCAACACTATCGTTTCTGGAATCCAATTGATTTTGAAAAAGAGTTTTGATGTGAAAATAATTGGTATTGCCTCATATAAGCTTTCTGAATATTAATTCCTCTCTAATGGAAGAAGTGGTCATTCTAAAGTTGTTGGTGATGTACATAATTCGTATACTAACACAATAACTGTGTTCTGTTGATCTGCACGAGTATTTTTTTAAATAATTTTTATTGGCATAGGAGATACATTACACTATTTTTTGTAGTTTACCAGTCATTGATATTCCCTCAATTATATTGTTTACCTGGTTGAAAGTTCCATTTAATGTGCGCTGTTTTAAACCGTAAATTGAATAGAAACTTCAAACTAATAGCTAACTTTACCATTGTTATTAGATGTTTACTACATTCCTTCCTACGTGAAGTTCATTTCTACAAGACTTGCGTTACGTATTATTACAAAACTTTACCAACAAACTCGAACAATTTTGGTTTGGGAAACTTACAGAGTTTTATGAATTTTATTTATGTACTTGTCATATAGAGCACGTATTCAGATTGAAAGTAATTTTCGTCAAAGTACAGGTATTGTTAGCTGTTACTTTTATCTTTACCGTTTATTTAGATATCGGTATGGACAGCCTAGAATATACCACGTAAGTTCCAGTTGGAGTGAGCTCGTTACATTGCTAATCGAGATCTCGTTTTACTGTAAAGGCTATTCTTAAAATCTCTGGCGCGCTATTTTTCACCTCAATAAATCCTCGACCTTCTTATTTAAATCAGTATTAACTTGCATTTGGGTTATAAACGTAAATTATATACACTACAAAAAAATTGAACAGTGACATGTGCGAAATAATAAGACATTTAATTTAATACATAATACAACTCTAATAATAACCAGGAATACTGCCTCTTGAAATTTTAGCATTCTATTTTCATAACAATGAAAACAAACCAGTCAGAACATAATGTTGACACTTCCGTGAACAACCGGAGGTAAACGACAAGGGATACTTGATTGGAGTGGCTTAGGAATTGCCCATTTATACAATGCACGTACTAAACACATACATACATATTCATACATAAAAATACGTAGGTATTATTCACCATTGTGTTCTGTTTCTAGCGAAGAGGTTGGCGCCTGGGGCGAGGTAAACGACATCGTGTAGAGATCCAACGGCCATCGCGTTATAAAATGCCATACCGTTTTACTCATTCGTCGACGAATGAATTCGTATTAAATAGACGACGTAATTTACTTGAAAAATACGTTCGTATATGTCTTATTTCTACGTCTATCAAATGAAGAAAAGTGAGAGAAAGATTACAATGACATGAAGGTGGGGTAGTAGTGTGTGAGAAAAAAACGTATTTAAGATCAAAATGAGTATTTTCAATACGTAATTTTTGAACGTTTAACTTTTCTGTTGCATAGAAGAGAATTTGACATATTTATAAATTTTAGTAGTAACTATATGTAATTAATAGAGGATAATGAAGTTCAAAATTGAAATTCAAATTGCCATATTTTTTCTTGAAAGAAACTCGTTGAACACTCATAAGAGGTTACAATAAATAATCTATTGTAAAATCTATGCAAATGCTATTTTGCTTAAAAATTTTTGACAGAAAACACTCCATTACATAACGGTTTTTTTTAATGAATACCAGATGTTTAATATGTACGAATATTATTATCAAAAATGGTTTGTTTTAAGAATCTTTAAGCAACTATCTCAACAAGCAACTATTTTTTAATGACAAACTTTAAAAGTAAAAGTTTCACGTACAGTGTTAAAAATCTGGAAACAGTTACAATTGTGTTGTATCATGAGATCGTACTTCGTCTGCGAACCTTTTCCAAAAATACTATTTTCATCTATAACTTGAAAAAATGGGTTTCTAAACGCATTAGTCCTTTATTTTCAACGTAAAACTGATTATATCACAATAATTACAAGTTTATTTTCAAAAATGCGACGAATATGCCAATAAAAAAGCTTTATTTCTTTGCGAATCTATCTATTTAAAATATGGTAATTTAATGTAACTTATTTCGAAATTGCAAAAATCAGAAGTTATAAGCGTTCAAATTATGGTTTTAAAATTAAAAAAAAAGTGATAATCTCCATAACGCTTATGAAATGAAATTGATATACATACTAGGTAGTGATTTCATTTTATGGAGAATTACTATATGTTATACACACATTTAATTCTTATCATGATGGCTAGAATTTACATTTGAAAAAGAAAACCAAATTTAATAAATTTCTTAAATGTAATGATATTACATAATAACACGAGCATAAAACAAACGTAAAAGACACTGACAGTAATAGACACTTAAACTACTTTTCAAACATTTCCGTAAATATTTCCTAAAATAGTTAATAGAATTTTATGAAGAATTAATGAAAAAACGAATAGATAACACATACAATACAGGCACTATATTAAGTACATACATAGTAACATAATCATAAATCAGAATTTAAAAAATGAGATCTGAAAACATTATATTTACACCTAGCAATAACAGACAAATATTTACAAATTTAAAAACTCGCATTAAACAAGATAATCAAAGTAATGTCGTATATAAACTAGACTGCAAAGACTGTTACGTAGGTTAAACTAGACAGTATTTAAAAAAAGGCGCCTCTATCAGTAAATTGTATCACATAACATAAGCGCGGAAACTGCTTTTTCTAAGCATTCTAAAGAATTACGACATAACTTTGATTTAAAAAATGTTAAGACTTTAAAAATGTCACATTAAGGTCTTACCTAAAATTTTTAGCCATGTTTTCCTTAGTCATTGAACAGAATTGTTAGAAAAAAATACATTGATATACCTACTGACCATTATTCTTATGATTATAAATTTACAATTCAAAAATATGTTATTTTGTTCGCGACATTGCAATCTTAATCCTATATATCAGTGAATTTCTTTGTCTAAATTCTTTAAAATTTTGTTAATAGTTACGGCCAGTTAGTTCTTTCTTATAATTATTTACACGAATTAAATGCCAATTTCTTCCACTGATGGAGTAGGTATAGTCAGACCATCCCAGCAAATTTGAAGTTTTGTGTAAGTACATGCTTGTGTTGTGTTGATTCCTATGGGAAATAGTCTGTAAATCAACGGTATGTCTAATATAAAATTCTATTGAATCTTGAGATAAATATGTACATTTACAAATGGACGCTACACTAAGTACCTTTTTCTCGACAAGAAGGCATAGCCCAAATAATTTTGGGAATAAGTAGTAACCAATACAGTTCTTAACAAAACAATTATGAACCATAGATCTTGAGTAAATTAATACATTATTCTTTAATGTTTTTTATTTTATTAATTTAAAATGTCTGGTTACTTATACGTCGATGATTCCTTAAAATTTTTAAATGAAGGTAGTCTAACTCATACGGTTGATTGGTCTTAAAAGAGATTTGATCTTTTATCGAGTTTGATGTCAAAAGAAAGGTTTTTAGTCTGGAAAATTATGCTGGAATAGTTAGTGTAGTTAGTGAAATTAAATTAAATGAATTTGATTTAAAGAGATAAGAGAAGCAACATAGTATTCTTCGATATATTTCAAAATACGTGACAAGGATTGAGACACGAAATGTTGTTTACTTTCCTTTCAACTAACAGCTTTTTTTGGATTTAATAGTGGCATGAAATCGAGAACGTGATGTCAATTAGATGGTTAAATTAGCTGTTAAGTTATGCAAACTGTGCAAATAATAATTTAAAATGTATACTTATGCGTTAGAAATTTATTATGAATAGTACCTAAAGTAGGAAAAACTAACAAGTAATAATAAAAATCATTTTTCACTTAGGCTAATCATTTTCCGTTTAGTGTTAGTTTTGCGCCAGCGAATGCAATACGATAACTTTGCACCAGTCAAAAATTAATTCGAAAATTTATTAGCTAAGCTTCGCAAAGAAAAATGCTGAACGAGCTTCGTGGCCTTTTCCGCGTTCATTAAATGAAAGCCGACATTAGCTCCTTCAGCCAGAAAGTACGTTGTACGTTCTCTAACTCGCACACCTTTTACGTATTCATGACCGGTTCTCTATTCCATGAATATCGGAAATTCATAGCGTACCCGCTGAGTCTGCTTATGTACGAAAGATTTATGTACACCGGCTAACCAAGCTAATATACAATTAAAGAGAACATTAGTGTGGTGAACGCGGTACAATTACAACATCCCTTCGGGTCATAAATTTTTTAAAACGGTCGAATTTCCCACAAATTTTCAACGGCTCAACAATGGGTAGTCATTTCCATATTTTTAAAAGGTGCCATGTTGTTGTTGAACGATGATGCAGTATAAAATTTAATAATATAGTAGACAACTGATATAAGCTTCTTATAAAGTAAAAACTGAAACCATAAAGTGTCTGCTGGTTCATTTTTATATACAATATATAATGGATTCTATAGTTACAAGGAAAACAAATAGGTAAATGCATTTTAGTTCTCGCTAAAAATGGGTATAGAAACTAAAAAGGCGATGAATGGCGATGTTGTTAGCATCATTCGAATTAGCACCTCCCAACTTAGCGCCATGGTAGTATATTTGGAATGATCGACAAGTTAACTACTGATCTTACATTCTAACAAAACGCTTAGTATTCTACGCAGGGCCTCTTCTTCTGGAGTGCATTTCTGGTATGTAAATCGTAACGGTGAAGACGTTTTGTTGACTTCGAACAGCAGCTCTAGCCGATCTAGGATAGCTTTAATTCGGTTTGAGATTGACACTTTAGTCTTAGAATCATTCTTATATACAATTATGTATATGTATGTAGCCGTATGTTTTAACTTGAGTTTAATGTAAAACATTTGTTTTGTGACAATTTATATTATATTCAGTTTGGTAAGCTTCATAGAATTTTATTAGGTAGATGGATGTTATTAACAGGTAGTGCGAGACAATAATGCTGCTCCTTTAACTATGAATAGGTTGTGTCGTAAGTAAGCGTGTTAAAAGTTATGAAAGTCGAAGTGTCAACAGTAACAGCTAACGATGTAGAGATTCGGTATGTAATACATATACATATGAATAAACGTACCAAGTTACAAAGAAACTTCTACGTATACCACAGTTTGGCGGTAAACGAAATGAAGTAAAGTTTATTGCTCTAGCAACATTAACAAGACTCAAACTGATATTAATTTAGGAAGAAGTTGAATATAATTACCAGAAAACATGTGGTAGAATACCGGTTCCTAATTACAACGTATATTGTCAGTAATGATGCAATGAAGTAATGTGAAAATATGGTGATATTACAGTTAAATAGATATCATTCTACGTTAGTCATTTTGCGTAACTTGATCGTTATCATATCATTTGAATACACAATTAGGTTTAAGGTGTAGGTATGTTGTGTAATATGAAGACAATTTTAAAGTAATTTGTTAATCTTAAATATTTCACAAGAACAGAAACTTTCCTTAGACTTTAGTATCCAATGTACACTCATGGTAAGTAGAGACTGGACAGTTCCCATCTAACAACGTATTGAAAGTTCCCGATCTCTACTTATCGTGAGTATACGTGTTAGTGTTTATAATCAAAATAATAGTCGATTTATGTAAATCGTCATTTTAATTGCATTTTTGGTTATTTTATTTGATTTATATTTTCTCGTAACTAATTGGGGGATCCATGGCAACAATTTGGCTTCAACTTAAAACAATATTGTGACGTTCAAAATAGACGCCTGCAAACGTTAACATGATAATTTATTTGTTTGAGTTCGTTCATGCAAGTTATAAAAATTAATTTGCTCGTATGTACTTGAAATTAAACTTTTTCTAGAGATAATGCACACTTTGTCTCATACGAAGTCTTTACGGAGACGATATCAAACTTTCTTCCTTAACGGGGTTACTTACATATTGAATATTTTCCGCTATGAAGTAAATGCCATTTAGTAAATATGGCAATTGTGTATTATTCTAGAAATATGTCTGTTGTAATTAATAACTTCTTAAGAAGTACAAATAGATTGTCACGTTACCTAGATATTTTTGCTATGAAGTTCATAAGGTTTTATAACTGGGTTTTCGTTGATTTAAAGTTACGAAAATATCATCATCAACATTTGAATATTTTATTATCAAAAGTGTTGTAAACTAAGGTCGTACAAAATTTAAATCCTATTATTAATCACAGTAGCTGCTATGTTCAAATGCTCTATTGTACTACATATACGGTACATACATACAGTTTCAATTACTGCAATCATTTATGTATGTAATCTTGCATGTTGAGAGATTAGATACGTTATTAAATATATAACTATCATATCAAGTGTATGACGATTAGTTATAGCTATTATTAGTATTTTTGTATCATTTTCAGAGCGATATAAAAACTGACATAATTCAAATAATACTTGCAGCATTATTGGAAAACTATTTATTGTACACTTTGAAAAGCTTATAATATTTGAGAAGCACTAGAACGCACAAGAAATATTATCTTGATATGTCTGCTTTATTAAATGTAAATGTAAGACATGTAAGAATTAAATAATTCACTCTAAATTCTAATTATGCGTAAAAATTTCTTAAAAATTAAAAATTAACCGATTAAAACTAGTGGAATTCAGGATTTTGCTGCCAGAAAAACGCACGTCTTAGTAAATGAGGTTTTATACTCAGATTAAATGAAAGCTATTATTCTGGTATAAAACATGCGAATCGTATTGAAATTACAACTCCTGGAAGAAATATCGGGGAAAATGGTTTTTTCCGTCACTTTTTTATTATAGCTAAAGATGTCAAACTACTCTACTTCCTTTTGGATGATCGTGTGGCGCCAAACAAATATGGTAGGCTAATGCGATATCTACTTTAAAAAAATCTAGATACTTCTACGATGATATCCTAAACCAACCAATGCTTTGCATTAGGTCTTTTAGTGTACTAGAAAGTAATTGCATTTGGGATATGTCAAAAGCAATACTCAATTTCATATCATTGTCTCTCAAAATATGATTTCTGACTAAAGCTGTATTGGAAAAGGACAACTAAAAACGACAAAAAAAAAACGACACTAGACCAATGTTTGCTATAATTTGCATATGTTAAATGAGAATAGTAAGTTGGAATATAGTGTAGTTAAACTGTTAAAATACCAGCTTGCAGTGCCTTTAATATATGTATTTTTATGACCTTTATTTACTTATCTTATTTAACTGATATTTTATCAACTTTTATAAAGACTTTTAATATACAAACATTTTGGTTGATTTGAAAAGTTATCCAAAACTACTGTATGGCTAGAAACTGCCGGAAGTATTCCTGCCAAAGTATACAAAATGTTTCCAAGTAAGTGCTAAAGTTTACAGAGGGTGATTCTTTGTCAAAAATTAAAGGGGGTCTTTCATGTAAACAAAAGCTTGTCCTTGAAAAGTGCATGCTTCCAAAAATCAGTAGTGTTTTAAGTTTCTTCTTAAAATTACTGAAGATTTAAAGAAATGGCTTTTTGTGTTTTAACTCTTCAACAAATTTAACGAAAAACCAAAAGCAATTCTTTGTCTCACTTTTGGAACCGCGTAACTTATCAAGAACACGCCTCAGAGCTTTTGTTTACATGAAAGACCCCCTTTAATTTTTGACAAGGAATTACCCTCTGAAAACTTTTGCACTTACTTGGAAACACACTGTATCGCTTGACTTATTTGTTATATGTATACCGTGTAAACGATAGGAAATCTAATTATCGCTGTACTAAAACGCAGCAAGTTATTTTTGCCAATACAAGCGTACACAGGTTAGATATTGACCACTCGCAGGCGTTTACACCGTATAGAGTATGTGACTAACAATAAGTGATAGCAAGACATGTAACGAAGCCGGTCAGCGATTTCCAATCAGGAATAATAGGTATACAATTTTGAAAACTATGTTGCTATTTGGAACTGCAACTAATTTAATAAATGTTGAAGATTTCGTTCTTGAATTTCTAAACAGTTTTAATACACACCGAGTACCGCATTATGAGTACAACTATGAAACACTATCCGATAATTCAGAGGAAATTCCAAAAATTACAGCTACGCGCACTGCTAATGCACAATGTTCTTTTATTATTTATGAACGGATTGCCTCGTGTGGAATCGTGTCTGAACATTACATTCATTTCTACATCGCTTATTTCTTTCATTTTGGAATTGTCAAACATTTTTTACGCCATTGTATTCTGTTTATTTGTGCCGCTGAAACAGATTTTGTACTGCTTTCGTTGTTGAAATATTAAAAAATTGGCGAAACGTAAATTTTGCAACATTTATTATTATCGAAAAATCTTTACTTTATCATTTTACGTTTATTTTGTGAAATTATAATAATAATAATAATCCATGCCTTAGCATCCCCCAACAGCTTGCGCCAATTACAGAGGCATCGGCTGGCCATGAGTTATTATTACGCCTGCGGCTGTAGACCGACTTAAGATGTTATCTTCCCCCTTTGCCGTGGAATTTGAAGAACTACAGAAAACCAAATTCAGAAAGAACGCGCCGGGGTCCGAACCCGATACCACCGGACTGTGTAGCAAGCGCGCTAGGCACTGCGCTACACAGCCGGATTATTATTATGCGAATTGCTATAGAAATTTTAAATAACATATTTTTTTACGAAATCTTTTCCGTTGTGTTTATCTTCAGTCATTATTATAATAAATAACAAAGTTAGAGATTTCAAATTTCCATTGTAGACAGAAACGTTTAATTGTTTTTACCGTCGAGTTGAAATTGTTTCAAAATGTGTATGTAATCTCTGACGTCTAACCACTTCGAGAAGATAAAAAAAGATTATAAGGCAATTTCATAAATATTTACAGTTTTATAGAAGCAGCAGAATTCTATCCTACATACATGCAATTTCTTTACATTTATTTGTGTGCATATCGTAAAGATATTGGAGAAATATTTTTATTAGATAGAGTAAAGGTATACAGGTAGCACTTACACATATAGAAGTAAAATAATATAAGAATGTGCAATATACACTACCGTTCATATGTATATTTGGGGACGATTAAAAAATACAAATGGTTTTTTTTTAATTAGAAGAAAAACAGTTATTTGTAATGTAATTTACTTCTGAACATTGAGTATATTATAGTAAATCAAAAATAATCCATTTAGTCATCACATGTTTGTTAGGATAGTTAAATTAAAACTAAACTACTATCAAGTTCGTTTTTAGTTTCAAGAAAATATGTATTTGCTTTATTTGTCGTATTGCGCATAAAAAGGAAGAAGTGACTTTTTAGGGGAGACTGCGGTAGAATAAAATTCATAGAAGATAGAAGATAATAATAGTGTAAATTATATTCATATACATACAAGGTTAGTTAAAAGTAGGCAGACTGCGATTTATTGTCGTTAATATTCATTTGAGAGAATTATGTTCAATATAAAAGTTTATTGGGATATTTTGATCTACATTATTTATTAATTTTTTTAATATTTCTTGTAAGAAAGTTATTAAAATTAATTTAAAAAAAAAACGAAAACAAAGATAGAGAAAAAAATTCTCTATCGAACGGTAGAGTAATTAAAAAGAAACTGCCCAGACAGGCGTAACTAAAAAACAATTGAAGAAAAAAAAATGAAAAAAAATTCAATTATTCTCAAATGTAGATCAAAATATCTTAACAAACTTATATTGAACATAATTCTCTAAAATGAATATTAACGACAATAAATCGCCGTCTTCATACTTTTAACTAGCCCTGTATATAGAAATGTATGCCCTTCCATATAAACCACAATTAATTGTTAATATTTCAATTTTGTTTGTTTTTTCAAGTTTTTCTTAGTCGTCTCCAATTATATGAACGGTAGTGTTATATGTAGGTATTTGTTTGGTAATATGGTATCTAATTTTGTAAAATTTATAGGAAAAACCAAAATTGAAAAAAAAACTTAGTTATTTATTGTTTTTTTATATCATACATCGAAAACATGTGATAACCTAAATTATAGAGACCTTAAACAAAAAATTGGCAAATGACTACGTATTCCGGAATACGCGAATTAATTAAGTAAATTAGAACTCTTTTTAAAACTAATTCGAAAGGTTACCCACAGTACAGACGCAGAATTATTATTAAAAATTCCATTTTTTATACAAGAGAAAATGAACACAACTAATCTTTCTTGTTCTTGAAAATATCGTCTCTCTAGTGTTTGGAAATAAATCCTCAATATGTCAATTAAACGCTAACTGAACAATCTGCCTGAGTGAACAAAGCCCGTAAATGACACCGATTAGGCAGGAAGTAGTTGATTGAACTATTTTGTCGAACATTTTTTCCACTGACCGCACCGACCGACGTCTATTGATTTATTCCGAAGGGTTGAAAATAGCCTCCATAAATTTCATTTAGGAAACTTGGAAGAGAAATCAAGAGGGGTTATTGACTGGATTTTACGTCACGCGATTTATATCTTTCAATCAAAAAAGTTTATCATCTTTAATAATTCATACTTTCAATATCTAGATATATAAAAATATTTTTATATTTACGCGGACAGATATTTTTCTTTGCTGAAACCGACAAAGATATTAAACAGACGGGCTTTTCTATATTTATACTTTTATGAGCTGCTCTACTGAATATTTTTTAAGAATATATTTAATAGAAATTTAGGTCAAGCTCACTGCATGGCTATGTTTATCACCACTTAAAATGCTATAGCAAACGCGTAGATCTCGTTGTTATTTTTAAATTATATAAATTTATAACTGATTTCAAAAAATATAACCTTAACCTTAAGAATAGTGTACTGCGTTATGTAAACGAGAACGGTGTCATTATAGATTTCGATTTTTGATTTAAACAAGAACAAAAGGAAAGAATGTCTATTTATGACAATTGGTATAATGATAATTGCTAATCTTTCAAAATGTCCTTTACATAATATTCAATATAGCTAGGTCGTTTAATAAACTTGGTCGATAAATGACGTTTTCAATGTCGTGTTTGCGATTGATAAAGTAGGAAGACTACATGGCTGTTATGATTGTTCCGGTAGGCAACGCTAATTTCGACAACGTCTCTATAGAAATATAAAATTTGAAGGGAGGCCATATTTACATTTAATGTTTTAATCAAAGATGTTTGTTTCCTAATCATCGTAAGAAATTTTGTATGCAAATATTATTTTAGAATATGTACTTTCTAAAACTTGCGTTTGGATTTATTTTAGAAAAATACGTATGTGAAATAGCGTTTAACACAGTTACAACTCAGCAAAGCACTAGAAAAAGAAGCGGGACTCGCAAACATGTTTTTCGGTAGTTTTCAGCGACTTGTTTGCACTTTTTTTCAGTGATATTTGTCTCTAACCTCCACCGATATATTTTGCTTGGAAGCTTACGTTTTGTGCGAAATATTTGTTCCAAATTATTACGCTCGTTCAGAAATAGTTTGCGAGCCATGCCAATGTCCTTACTGTATACCTACGCCTTCGATGCCTCCCGTACACGGTTCTGGAATCCGAGCGATCGGACGCGTGCAATTTATTTTCCACCGGTCTAATCACGAAAATCCAGTAAACGGAGAATATGTAAACATTGCCGCGCGACTGTTTTAAAAATAGGTCGACCCTGAGAGGGCCGTTCACGTTGGCGTGACAATGAAAACATAATAAAACTGTTACACGGTAAATTAGGGACTTTCGCGGACGTGCTCGATGACTAAACGGTTGGAATCAACGCTACAATAGCTGGTTAACCAATATAATATCTCGCTGTCAATAAGCTTGGCAACTTTATTTAGGTATTGTTACTGTGAAAATATATAAGATTAATATGCGAGAAGACAAGTCTGCAGCTTTTGAGAGAACAAGCTTTTGAGTGATAATTTCTTTCTGGTACTTAAGATTGCGAGGCCGATAAGAAATGATTTTTCCTTTGGCGGCAGTGATTCATTTTTTTAAATTTGAGCACAATATCTTTTAATTATAAACAACAATTGATAAAAATAAATACAATAGCAACTACCACGGTGTGGTCGAATGAGTTTATAATTTTGAAAGTAAGACAAATTAGGTATACACATTTTTTTTAACTCGGAGGAATAAAGCGAATAGACTCGTTTACATGCGTCATTTTTTTAAATCTACTTTTTGGTGGCTACTATTATAATTTTTAAGTCGGAATATTTAAAGACGAAAATATATGATAGACTTTCAAATTTCAAAACGAAACACCCACTTTACTGTTATATTACTGTGATTAAATACACATCACCCACATACTTTATTAACCTATCTAACTTTTTCTTTCTCCTTCTATTACATGATTTACACACTTTCCAATTGACCGTGCGATATTCTTATAGTTAATGTATCATGGGAAGGAAATGCATTAAAAATCTTCTTATTCTTTGTCGCATTTTTGGCAGCTTTATTGTAATCAGAAATTAAGACACATACTGAGGAGAGATAACTTATTGTTTTTACTTCTTTTATGGTCCGATAGATTGTACCACCCCAAAACGTAACACTATAATATGTAGGCAATAATGTGTAAAATACCAATTCCTTTTATCGATATTTTTGCGGAAATAGTAGTAATTCTTTCCTTATATTAGTATTCAAGTAGGAAACATTTGCAATTATTGTTTTCTTAAATATTATTATTTTTTTTACATAAACATAAATTAATTTATACCGAATTGAATATATATTTCGAATTTGAAATGTTAGAATGTGAAATTTAGTTGTGGTAACAAAACAATTACAAGTTCAAGTTGATGGGCCCTAATTAATAGCATATGTTAGCCGTCTTATTTTTAAGTATATGTGTCAAAAGTAACAATATTTCGCAGTTAGGCGAAACGTTTTTCTCCTCCGTGCTTCTTCTTCTAATAGAACGCGTTCCCATTAAGATTTATTCTGACACATATTTTACCAATTGTGATGTACATATTTAATAATCATTTGAATATATTTTTCGCGAAAACGTAGAGAAAGCTAAATAAACTTCTGCTGCAGCATTTTTTTGTTTTAACTCCTTACATGATTAATTAATAAATAAACGTTACATACTTGCAAGAGTGGTATTTAATTGCGTTTTCTAACGTATACATTCAGTTTCCTTTCTTTATTATGATTCTGACGTAACTCTCTTATTGTCGTTTCTTACAGTCGTTTCTTGAAATTGATTTTTCTTCGGCTGATAACTTAAAAACTAATTTCCTGTTTCACCAAACCGCAGAATGTGTAACCGCAAGGTATAATATTTCTCAATATAAATTTGAAATGCAGATAAACATTTTTTTTAATATGACAGTTTTCATAAAATGTAGAACGTCTTAGAAATTAATTAATTTGGATGAACACAGAGTTTGTGAGAACCTAATAAAGAATTGAAATTTTACATGTACCTATCATAATTTTGTGGATTTACTAAATTATACTCCTCTTGTAATCTAGGTACACACACAAGAATACATTATTCAATTTGTTTATTGCAGCGTAGTAAAAGGTGTATTGCCGTATTTTTTCTTGTAAGTTTTAATAATTTGCTGTTATATTGCAATAGAAACCTTTATCGTTTATCGATTCTAAGTTGTGATAGTCTGTTTCCGTCTAATGTAAAAAAACGTTTTACCATGGATGATAAATCAAACATAATAAATTTGTAACCTCTTAGTCTTAGTTACAAGTTTCTACGATGTATCCTTCTGAAAGGAATTCCAATGTCATATAAATGAATATGTATTGACAACATACAATAAGACTTGCATAATTCGTATGAATATTGAAAGTATAATCACTAGTTAGTTATTATTATGTATTCTCAGCAGATGGTCCTCATGATGAGTACTGCATTTTTATATTGAACACGTGTAAATAAACATTGAATTATAATTGTACATGTTGTAATTACCTATGGATAATAGCAATT
Organism: Popillia japonica; assembly: GCA_004785975.1. Classification (NCBI taxonomy): domain Eukaryota; kingdom Metazoa; phylum Arthropoda; class Insecta; order Coleoptera; family Scarabaeidae; genus Popillia; species Popillia japonica. Next base: position 23,811 of record SMLS01067345.1, read on the forward strand.
TATTTATACTAGACGTAACAATAGAAAATGTTGATTAGAAAAATACTAAATGGCATTATTTAATTATCAAATGTATATTATTTATTGATACATATATTGAGATATCCAGATAAATCTAAATTTGTTTATTAAACACGTTTTTTGTAATATTATTTTCTCATCTCGTTCGATTTGATACCTGCACTTGATCCACATAAATATTACACTTTTTCCTGTACGCTTTAATTGCCCAGTTCTGTCTATTATTGTTTGAACCGTAGCATGCTGTTTCGGTTGGTATTCAACATGGCCTTAAGAACACTTTGTGAATCCGACATAATGCAGGATTTGCTGATGTTTGTCCTATGTATGTATGTATATACTCCACAGCTTTCAAAATGGCCTCAGCTTCTGCAGCAAAAATTGACATATTTCCGTTTAATTTGTACATTTCTTTATGCTCTAGTTTGGCGATGAATATTGCACAACCACATTCATTGTTAACTTTGATGCGTTCGTATAAACAATTATATCGCCTATATATCCCGGAAAATGAATTTGGCAGTTTGTTATAAATTCAAAAAAATTACAGCTGAGTTGCTCCGTTTTCCGTACTTGTCTGTTACTATTTCGTATATATGTATGTACTTGAGAGCTTCCACCTGTACTGACAGTCTCCTTTTTCGCCAATATTTGTCTATGGTAGCTAGAATGGCTAGGGTTGGAATAATTTTGTTACAGTGTAAATGCAAAATATTTAAAATTTTACATAGAATCTCAAAATATGACGATATAGGTATTTCACTTAAACTTTAATTGAGTGGCTCTCATCGACTTTAGTATATTGCCAAATTTTATCACTCCGGGCAACGGTTTTTCCACAATCGGTCAGTTCTGGTTCCGGTTGACCATCCTGTATATATAGTTTAGGCAGAACATTCATTATTAAGAACCAGAACGTAAACTCATAAATTATTTTACGACTATATTATATGTAGATGTATAAGTGCTTGGCCATATGCAAACGAAAGTATTCGCGAATTTAGAGTATCAGTAATAAATATTTACGTAATAAATTGGCGTGATAATATGGAAACTATTATCACTAAATATCCTTACTTTAGCGCATATTGATAATGAATGCTTCTTTTGTAGCATTTTCAATTTTTTCATAACGCACGTAAACTGTTGATACTATACTTGGAAACAGTTCAAACAGTTTTTTAATTTGATTTCTGGTGTATAGACCACGAAGTAGTTCATTTTACATATATATGTACATATTACTTAGAATTATAAGTAGATGCATGTTTCTATAGCTAGGTATTATACAAATATTCGCTGGATCTCTTGGTGCCGAAGTAGAACTCTAGATCACTGTCGCCCACAGGACACCAAACACTTGGATAAATGCCAATGCGTTTCGACAGCAATGCTGTCATTATCAAGGCGATAATAAAACTCCATCGCCTTGATAATTACAGCATTGCTGTCGAAACGCGTTGGCATTTATCCAAGTGTTTGGTGTCCTGTGGGTGATAGTGATCTAGGTATTATGTTTTAGAAACTGTTCATATTCAGTTTGTTTATTTTGATATTAAAGCATTAGTTGATTACGAATACTTTTTGATTATAACTTACTTCAAAGTATGTATTGCGTATTTATAGAGGTTACCAAGCATGAATATAGTATTACAAATTTTTGTTAAAGTAGTTGTTTGATTTTCAAATCTAAAAATTGATATATACACATTGCTTTAAATTCTTGCCGTTACAATTGCATACAATGTAACTGATTTAAAATTGCATTGATTTCTGAAATATGTAATTTACAACTGCGCTTAAAATTATTGCAATTCCATTTAAGGCAGTGATTTATGTAGATATCTAAATGTATGTACGTAATGGGTATACATTCTCTAAATGCGTTAACGGGATATACAACTGAAGCAGTACCATATCCCATTTATGGTAAGAGCTAATGACACTACGCAAATGGGCATGTAACAATTAATTTTGGTCTAGGTTGAATCGTAATTTGTGCTGCATAATATAATCTACATATATGCGTACGATGTACACACATTCATTTTGATGTTGATCGACATTCTCTATTTTTTTAATTCCATGTGGGCACAGTAAAATAACTATTTATATAGAATTGCGAATAAACTGTACTAAACGCTTACAATATCAAACTGAGCTGAGCTATGGGGTAGCAATAAATACTAATAATGTAATTTATGCATTGTTAGTATCTATCTGATTTTTGCATTAGTATTTATTAGTTTCTTTAAGGCATTTACATATAAAGTAGATAGAACGTCATTAATATTGAAAAATAATAACTAATAATAATTTCAGATATTAGTATTACTTCGTTACGAAATAGCATGTTATGTGCGTTTGCTGTTAGCTTTATCTTAAATTTAACTTCAATTTAGACTAAAAGCGTTGCTCCACGCCTACATCGAGTTTCTGCTAGACTTTTAATACCTTAATCAGTTGCAGTAAAAATATTTGAGTCGAAGTAGTCATACATTTCATTTAACAGTTCGATACTGACATATGTATGTAAGAGTGGTTGATGACTATACCGGATATTGCGTACGGCCCAAGGTTGTGCCGTACTTGTTAGTGACGTTTGTTGTACGTCCCTCTAGATCTCTACTTTGGTTGGGCTACCATTCGCTATTGTGACATATTTAACAACGCAACATTATTTATGACAAGAAAAACTACTCCTAGCTGCACCCATAAAAATACATATATAAGTACCATTTGATTTTGATCAACTATTTGTTTACTATTTCTCTAGCGCGCGTTTAAAATTTTGCATGACCTTTTTCCAGAATATGTTCGATTGTACATAGTGCCATTGTAATTTGTTTTTCCGGGCATGATAATAATATGTAACGCAGACAATACAACGTGCTGCAACCATATTTATAACATTGTACACATCATCGTTGAAAATAAACGAATCACATTGCAAAGGATGGATACAACCTTTGGGGAGAATATGCAATCAAGGCATCCGTTTGTCTATCGTTATTGATAGCTATCGAAGTTGCATATGGTAATCAAATTTGTAAAAAATATTATCTAAAGACAGCAACACGCTCGTTATTATCGTGAAAACCGCAGAGAGAATGTTACAGTCGGCACGCGATCAAGATCAGCATATAGGGATATGTTTTTATTAAGGAATTTGCGCGCTACAAGAGATTGATATCGATGAAACAGGTCTAAAAGTAATGTGGTTATACATAGTTGAAGGTATGCTAGTTAGTAATATGTCCATACATATGTAGGTACATGTATTTATGCTTAACTGATTGTAGTGATTAGTGGTTTTATTTATAGTTAACTGAATAGTTTTAGCAACAATTTCTTTCTTCTCCAAATTTCATTATTATTCTATATACTTAGATGCTTTTCATCCTCATCCTCTCGTCTGTCTCCGTAGTTTTAAATATGCTTAAGTCTGGCAAAACAAGAACTAGGTTCTCGATGAGAGATTATAGGACTATTGCATGTTACAAGTTTCAATGAACATATTGCCCTGTTCTTTGTCAAAATTTGAGACGAATGCTACTGGTGAATATATCTCGAAAAGTAGTCTACGCGAATGAATCGTCCTGAAATTTTACCTCTTTAGAAAGAGGAAAATTGATATTGTTTCTGTTCTTTGCATTTCATAATGAATTGTTAGCAAGATACACAGTTATTTATTTCCTGAGTTGATTGAGTTTGACCGCTTAATTTACGAATGATGATTTCTAAGTTCTTGATTTTCCTGTTTAATAATTTAATCTTTTCCTCTTTCAAGAGTATCATCAAATGCAACAATGTTTTCATTTAAATACAAGAACATTTTTAGCTTGAGTTTTTCTACCACAAACTCTTTCCACGGCTTCAACTTGTAAAATGGAAAAGCACAATATACATATTCAAACAACTTTTATAACGTTTGTAAACGACGAATTACAGGTAATTTCAACCACCTAGCTCAGTAAATTCCAAATGACAATTAAAAATTTTACGGTCTCTCCTCTCTGTCACGTTTATTGATAACAAAATACTCAACTTTAGATTCATTGGTTTGCGATAGTAACGATGATTAATTTTGTCGTTGTCAAGACTTTCTTGTATTTATTTTTTTTTAATCGATCAATCCAGTAATATAGTTGTCTCCGTAGAATTTGTGTTAACCTCATCGATGTTCTGTCGTTTTAATGGTGCTCGCCTTGATTATTATCTTTTAAAAAGTACTAAGGAGTGCAAAATATTTTACTCAGAATGATTGCTACACACTATATTATTTTACGTTGAATTTGAACTGGATATTAAGACGATTTTTCTTATTTCAACGTACTTATTTTTGGCTGACTGTATAATTTTTATCTTTAGAGAACATAGACAGTTTCCTGAATACAAATATTCTCTGGATCGCTCGATGCCGAAGTGGAACATTAATTCACTATCACCCACAG
>SMLS01067347.1:0-24643 GCA_004785975.1 Popillia japonica
ACAAAAATCAACTGTAAGTTTCGAAGAGATAATTCAAATAGCACAATCCGTCGAAATTGCCAAACAAGAGTCGAATCAAATGCAACCGAATAATTACAATGTGCACGCGTTACGTGAAAATTCAAACGAAGCCAAGTCGAATCAGTCGAGATACAAGAAATCGAATTTCAATAAATTTGTCGATACAAACAAACGCAACAAAGTCAGATCGTTGTGGGGAAAATGTTTTCGTTGCGGGAAAACTGATCATAAGGCCAATGAATGTTACGCGAAGAAATTAACTTGTAAGAAATGTGGAAAGAAGGGTCACATACAGGCAGTATGTTTACAGGGCGAGTCAAAAACACCTCGTGATCAAAAGCAAATCGAGACGGATTCCAGTACAGAAGAGGAAGCATTYGCAATAAACAAATTGAATACGTTAAACATTAATTCTTTAAATACGAATAAAATTATGTTACAGCTGGAAATAAATCAGAGAAAATGCGAAATGGAGTTGGATACGGGAGCGGCAGTCTCTACCATCTCCGCTACACATTTCAAGAAATTATGCTCACAAACACGACTGGAGACAACTACGACTAAACTACGTACATATACAGGTGAGACTATACATCCACTGGGAGTAGCGACAGTACAAATAAATTACAAGGGACAGTCGGCCATGGGGAAAATATATGTTTTACCAAATAACGTCGATGCGATCTTCGGACGAGAATGGTTACGATTAATTAATCTAGATTGGAAGAATATACGACAGCTACGAAGCGATTATACAGCAAATAATTTCCAAGATGGTTTACAAATTCTGCTGGAAGAATTCAAGGATTTATTTGAAGGCCTAGGAGAAATTCGGGACTACAGTTACCGTTTTCATCTCAAGGACGACAACGCCAAGCCAATATTCATCAAACCACGTCAAGTGCCATACGCTCAGAAGAAGAAGATTGAAGACGAAATTACACGATTGGAACAATTAGGTATAATTGAACCAATAGTACAATCACCCTGGGCAACACCTGTGGTACCTGTTGTTAAGAAGGACGGAACCATCCGATTGTGTGCCGCATATAATACAACTATCAACAAGGTAATACAAGATGATCACCATCCGATTCCCAGAATCGAGGACATATTTAACAAAATGAACGGAGGGAAATATTTCTGTACATTAGATATACAGAATGCTTACTTACACATGAAAGTTGACGATGCTACTGCGGTAATGCAAGCCATATCTACGCACAAAGGCGTTTACAAGGTCAACAGACTCATGTTCGGAGTTAAAGTAGCACCGAGTGCCTGGCAGAGGTTTATGGATCAAATTTTACAAGATTTGGATGGAGTCGTGTGTTTTTTCGACGACATGGCTATACAAGGGAAAACCCCAGGCGAACTACTTTCGAGGTTACGAATAGTGTTAGAGCGGTTAAGACAATACGGATTACGCCTAAACAAGAAGAAGTGTGAGTTTTTCAAAGAAAGCATCGCATATTTAGGTCACAGAATCGATGGAAAAGGTTTACACACATTGCCAGAAAGAGTACGAGCTATAATGGAAAGTCCAAAGCCGCGAAATGTCAGCCAGCTTAGAACATTTTTAGGACTTGTTCACTATTATCAAAGATTCATCCCCAATTTATCGACAAAGTTACATCCCCTCTACAGTTTACTTAAAAAGAATACACCATTCAAATGGACAACAGATTGTCAACAGTCATTTAGAGACTTGAAAGCAGAAATAGCTGGAGGGAAGGTTCTGACACCTTTCGATGAAACGCTTCCCTTGGTTCTGGCAACAGATGCTTCACCTTCAGGGTTAGGGGCAGTTTTGTCACACATTATGCCCGATGGTACTGAAAGGCCAATAGCTTTCACCTCCCGAACTTTAAATTCTGCCGAACGAAACTACAGCCAGCTAGACAGAGAAGCGACAGCGATAGTGTGGAGTTTGAAGAAATTTTTCCACTACTGCTATGGAAGGAAATTCACATTAATTACTGATAATCAGCCGTTAATAAGGATTTTCCACCCGGACAAGAGCTTACCATCCACATCTGCTATACGTTTGCTCCACTATGCCAGTTACATTTCAGGATTCCAATACGACATCAAACATAGGAAAACACTATTGCATGCCAATGCAGATTACCTATCTCGAGCACCGCTGCCTGAGGTTTCAAAGGATCGATGCGACGCTGCAAATTTACTTCAAATAAGTCAGATAGAGCATCTTCCCGTGGCTAGGAAGGAAATATTAAAAGAAACCAAGAGAGATGCTACTTTGCGAGAGATATATTTAGCTGTTGAAAGTGGAGAAAAGTTACCCGTAGGATTTACTATATCAGATTTTTCTGTACAGGACGGATGTCTTTTGAAAGGAATCAGAGTAGCTATACCGGAGAAGCTTCGTTCACGTATCCTTAAAGAGCTGCACACTGCTCATATCGGCATGGTCAAGATGAAGTCCCTTGCGCGAAGCTACGTCTGGTGGCCGGGGATTGATCATGACATCGAGGAAACAGCAAGGAAGTGCCTATCGTGTTTCAAAACGAAGAACAACCCTACTAAGGTAGAAGTGCATCCATGGGATTATGCTACTATGCCGTGGCAGCGAGTACACGTGGATTACGCAGGACCGTTTCACGGCAGATATATTTTCATCTTAGTAGATTCGTACACAAAATGGATTGAAGCAATACCAACGAAGTCCATCACGACCACAATTACGATTGACTTACTGAGAGATATTTTTGCTCGATTCGGACTTCCGTTTACGTTGGTATCGGATAACGGCACAAATTTTAAATCAATGGAATTCGAAGAATTTTTACGATCCAACGGCATTCACCACAAAGTTACTGCCCCATATCACCCATCTACCAATGGGCAAGCCGAAAGGTATGTGCAAACAGTTAAGAGGAGTTTACGGAACCAACTAGCTGAGGGTGGAAACTTGAAACTGAACCTGAGTCGATTTGTACTGCAGTATAGAAAGACACCGAACAGTACGACGCAGGTAAGCCCAGCTGAACTAATGTTTAACCGCACCGTTCGAACTCGACTTGACCTGGTAAGAAGGAACGTTGGCGCAGAGCTACAAGAAAACGCCCCCTTGTTGAGAGGAACGGTTAAATGTTTCAAGACGGACGATAAGATTCAGGCCAGAGTTTACAACAATCCAGCAAGGAAATGGGTGTTTGGAACCGTGGTAGCAAAGACGGGACATCTGCATTATGACATATTAATAGATGGAAGCATTCATCGCAGACATGTCGATCAACTTTTACCGTACCCAGGAGTACTGCCGCTGGACAGACATCATATTCCAAACAGCAGTACATCACCTTCTACCGAAGGCGATGACTCTAAAATTGAAGAGAGTGCAGCTACGTCTTCCCAAGAACATCTTGAGGGAGCAAAACCCGATAGTACTAATAAAGAATCTGTTACAGATGAAATTGTAAATTCAGCTATTACATCTCCAGCCATGGTGCCCACTCCCAGAGGAACCCTACGTCGATCAGAGCGGACCCGCAAGGCACCGGTTAGGCTTGACCTTTAAGTTAAGGGCGAGATGATGTTATGTACGGACTTAGGCAACCCAACGCACACACCTAAAACCACCACGGCGCATGTCACAAGAAACATATAATACATAAAATACCTATATCATATACGTTACGTGTTATATACGTTAATAAAGTTACTGTGTAATAAGTACATACATTGTTTACATCCACCAAAATACACAATAAACAGCAAAATACAAACATGTATTGAAACAAGTTCTAATGCTATATCTGAAGGATTTGGACCCTAACGCAGCCCCCTACATCTTTGTGCAGGATAGTGTCCCTTGCCATAAGGCAAAAACAGTTAAAAATCTGCTAAAGTCGGTGAACTTGCCAGTGTTACCATGGCCGGAAACTTCTCCCGATTTGAATACGATAGAGAATGTAGAAGTGTGTTAAAATCGTTTGTCTATTCCAGAAAAAAATAATACAAAGTCAGAATTAATAGCGAACATTGAGGATATATGGCAAAATAACGCCAAAATAAAACAAACAATAACAGCTTGCATCAATGGTATGCCGCAAAGGATTAAGGATGTGAGCCAGGCAAAGGATGGAAAACGAAATAGTAATATATTGCGTAAACACATCATTTTCTTATACATACTTTGGAATAAATTTATGCGTTTATAAATTATTAATTCATTTCAATATTTCTATAAAATCGCTGTATTAGTAGGTGGCCCTAATATTGTGACCAGGGATTGTAGGTTGCATTTCGTGTACAGACAAATGACCACCTCCCAAAGTAGCACGTTTTCTTGAAGGCAATATTGATAGTCCACTTGTACTACCCTGTGGATCCATTTTTCCAAGCAAATAGTTTAAAAAGAACTGATTTTCTTGTTTAAACAGAGTAGATACACAAAAAGATAATAGAAAAATATTTAACGAATAGCTGTGTCTACAATATGGCGTCTACTCTAGTAGTTTAAAATTAACTGATCAAACCAAATCATAAACTACGTTCAGTGAACAGTGAGGAACTTAATTTGACTTAAAACTTTAGTAGTCAGGTTGTTGACTTGATACAGCCTTAGTCTACTGTATCTACAATACGACGTTGCTGAAATAGAAAATTTTGCCTGTGCAAACATGACCGGCAACAAATCGATCAACCAAGGTGCATGTCCCCAGTCCTGCCACCTGCGCCTTTCAAAAATTTGAGTTTGCTATAATTGTGTGCTTATTTTGTACCACAAAAAGAAAATTTTGGGCTTTCATATTAACCGAGATATTTGATTTTCTTTTTGGCGGGGCCAGGGGCATGACAATCTCGCCACCCTCACATTTCGAGATTTTGAGTAATCTATAATTTGGGCTTATTTTATGCCGCAAAAAGAAAAATTGTGCTTTCATATTAAGCGAGATACAGGACTTTCTGGTGGGGCCAGAGACATGCCAGCCCCGGCACATGAAATTATCAGAATACTTAATTTTGTATTTATTTTAAGCCGCTAAATAATTATTTTATTTTATTTACTAATAAAGGAATTAAATTTGTGGTTTTTATTTATGGCGTTCTTCGTCAATTTACTATGCCCAATTATTAATGAGTAGGTAAGATAAATGGTAAGTGTTATTACGTCATTAGAAAGCTATTTTAACAAAGTTTTGGAAACTATTTGTATGCTTAATGCATTGTGGAAATTTAGAAATAAATAGACACAAAAGTAGCGATTGTGTCTACAGTTTCATCAAAAGGAAAAGTTTTAATTTTTTTTTTTGTTTAATTTGCCCAAGTATTTAACGTAACTTTCATCCATAATATGTGATGAGATGTCCTCTAACTATACAAACTGAAAAATTGAGGAAGAGTTTAATTATTTTCGTAAATTTTTAGTTTGAGTAAGAGTAAGTAGTGAACTTCGAAAAAAACACAATAACTCGAAAACGGGTGACTTTTGGATGAGGCAAATTGGGCTATATCTATTGCAAATGATCTCTACTAACACGCTGTAAAGTATGACCGTTTCATTACCAAACACTCTGTATATTAAACATGCTATAAAATAACTCGATTAGAAAAAAGAGTAACAGGTACAAATTGTGTAGGTACATATACCTACGTAAGTACATATGTATTTAGGTATACAGATTATTAGGCTTAGGATAAATATGCATATACATATACATACATCTCTGCATATGCAAATGCATATTTTAAGTATTTTTTTGATAAATGCATATTTTCGTTCTTTAGAGCATTAGTGCATATTTTCTGTTGAAATTACAAATACAAATGTTATTATTTCTTGTTTTGAAATGCAAAGAAATATTCTGTAGGAGGTAATTAAATAATCTGCGAAAGTATTAAATAAGTATTTAGCCTGGACCTAAACACTCAATATTCGCCGGAAAACTTTGTATTTATTTGCGCTGGCAGTCCGTTAGCTAAATTAAAAAATGTAGTTTCTTGCAATTTTATGGAAAACCATACGAAACAAACCATTCCAGACGAGTCAACATGACGAAAATATTATGTTACCGATTTGTATAATACAACAATAAACAAATTAAGGAAAAAGGTAAAAGATTATTTTATTTGGGTGTCGTTGATGAAACCACTGATGTGGAATAGAGATGCATCGCAAATTTTATATTTGGTATATTAGGAGTTAATGAAGAAAGGTAAATCATATGTGCTGACTTTAAAAGTATTGGATAAAGTGAATCATTCAACAGTTGCTGCTTTTTTCAACGATTCTCTGAGCTTATTGTGGCCGTCTGAGATTTTACATGAAATAGTACTACTGGTACTTAGTGATGCGGCACCATATATGTATGTGCAACGCTATGAGGGGCCTACAGGTTTTGTATCCAATCATGATACATGTGACCCCTGTAGCACATAGTTTCCACCGAGTGGCTGAATTAATTCGTAATTTATATCCAAATGTTAATATTAATATATTGTCTGTAAAAAAGACCTCCAAGTCGTGTCCAGAGGTTCCGATAAATTGCAGAGCACCTTCCACTTCCACCCTCGCCAATCATTACGAAATAGGGAACTTGGATCGACTCTGCTGTATATTACGCTGAACATTTTGAGATTATTAAAACAATTCTTGATGATTTCGATGAAGCTCGATGATGATTTCGATGAAGCTCGGAGCATTGAGGAAGCACAAGGTATTTTGAGAAAATCAGGCATTTGAGAAAACTTAATTTTTATTCGTGCTAATCTGCCGTGCATTTCCACTGCAATCTCTACACTGGAAGCTACAGGGTTACCTCTAAATGTGGGTATTCATTTGTTGCATATCCATGTATCGTATCTGCGTTACGTATCAGTTAATGATACAGTTCGATGAAACGATGGTTTTTCTTCGTATCTTTACTGTGTTGCATATTAGAATTGAGGATACGGAGTGTATGATACAGTACAGTCCATCGTTTCATTGGCTGCAGCAATGTAGTCGTGTTAACAAATTGCAGCAGCTTCATATATTTTTATTTATTTTATGTTAAAAAAAAGAGAAACGCAAATCATCGCGCTTCTGCATGTCAAATTTATATAAAGTAGAGAGGTTTATAGTCAAAGTAGTTTGCTGGCAACGCGCTAGTGAAGTAGCCGTCCACATAGTGCGCTGTATCATTCTTTTGATGTGACGGAGAAAAACCGCCAATTGAGCGATCAAGTCCGTTCCGTATCTTTGTATCATATTTTGATACGCAACGGTGATACGTTTCTCTGTCTACACTGATACCGGTGATACGATACACGTGTATGCAACAAATGGATACCCACCTTAAGAGTATCAGTCGCGTAGTTGACAGTAGACGGTTTTGTAAACAAAGAAATAAAGAAAAATTACTTTAAAACAATTATTTATGAACGTAGAATTTTCTTTAAAGTTATATAAATTTTACGTTAAACAAAATCAAAACAAGAAACTACAAAAATGTTCAAACACTTGACTATTATTTTTCAGACGTAGGTATAATAATAATAATAATAATATACCTTTATTGCTATAATTAAATACAGTTAATTCAGTAAACGTCAGACAAAGAAAGAATGAAAATGAAAAAAGACAAACAATCAATATTATATACAATTATTTATAATTTAAATGATCTTCTATACCCCATGGTTCTATGGTACATAACAAGTTAAATATGTATCTTATTTCTGAATGCATTCAAATTATTAACATTTCTGATATTGTCAGGTAATATATTAGAACTTGATGCCAGAGTATGCTAGAACGCTCTCACTCCGCGTCAGCCTATGTATTGGATAGCAGTAGCGATCCCCATGCCGAGTGTAATATTCGTGTTGAGAGGTATTTTGCACGAAGAGTTGTCTATTCTTAAAAAGAAATATCAACACTTCAAAAATATAAATGCCGAAAACGGTCAAAATATTATTATCTTTAAAGTGGCCTCTGCAAGATTGCATGAAATTTAGTTTGTAGATGGTGCGTATTTGGAATTTTAAATAGCTTGGGAAGAGATCGCTACTACCTCCCTCCCCCCATCCCTCCCCAAACAACGATGCCAAATCTATGATGGGAATGGCAGCCACCGTAGTAAGCCGCGCGAAGTACGTGCCGGCTAACCAGATATCTTATCCGACGCAGCCCATAGCAGAAACCATATAGTTTCTTACACAGTATGTCTATGTGGGCCTTCCTTTTGAGAGACTCATCCACGTAACCCCGAGCAAGCGAATATTCGACTGAGTAGTGTATTGACAGTTGTTGAACTCTACGTAACTGGGATGCCAGTTTAAAGAATATTATATTTGTTTATTTAATGTTAAACTTTTTATTTGTACTATAGAAGTCACTGAAGACATCACCCCAATTCTCTTCAGACATTGCACCTGTAAATTCTTGAAATTGTGTTCATTAAAAGTTCTTGATTTTTTAGATTGACACTCACGGGTTATTTTGACACTACACAAATAACTTGAGCTTTATGATCTGAACAACTCGTGGATAAGGCTCGCGCGCCACTAATTGTCAAGTTCCAACTATCATTCAGAACAAATATGTTGTCTAAGCAGACCGTCCTCCTAGTGGGCTCCTTTATTGTAATTTCCGCACCAAATGAATCCAACATATGGAGAAACTGTTTACATTTTTGATCGCTTTTCAAGAAATCTATGTTGAAATCTCCCGCAACTATTGTTATTAGGTTCATATCCATGTAACATCAGTAAATTTTCAAATTGAGCACAGTAGTTGTTGAAGACACTAGGAGGTCTGCATATACAAATCAAAGCACAGCGGTGTTTTTTGTAACAAGTAATCGCACAGCAACACTCAAAACAGCCCTCCACTGCCAGATTTAGCTGAATTAATGGGTATCGTGCGACTTTCTGTCCGATATATGACAGAACCACCATGGATAGTGTTCTGTTGGCAGAATGATGTTAAAAGCGTGAGTTCAAGAATTAGAATCGTTTTTATTTCATTATATTTTAACCATAATTCTGTAATAACTGCTATTTTACAGTTTTTTAGTATAGTTCTTTTATGATCTGTCAATGGAAGTTTTAACGGTTATGCGCAAAATACGTTTTGGAATATCTGGAAATATTTAAATCACGTTTTACTAGCTTCATCTACTAGTAGGTGTAAATATGGACATTGTCTTCACCTCACAGAAACAAGTCTAGCGGTGTCAGATCAGAAGATCTTGGTGGCCAAGCAATCGGTTCCCGAGTTTCAATCCAATTTATAAAAACACCAAGAACTACAGAATTATAGATAAGACTTTATAAAGGAGTAAAAATAAAAAGTAACATAAATTTAGCATGTTATCTAGGATATTTGTTAGGTATTTATTTATTCTACCATGTACAGTTACATCAATTAAATAAGAGCATTGTCATAATGACATACTATACGTGTATAATAACTATTAGTAATTACTATGTTGTAATATAATTTATAATTAAAATTCACTGCAACAGCAATAATTTTACCCAATCTATAGAAACATTAAATACTTCTTGTTCCAACCATAAAGCATAATGTTTTTTAAAATTTTCTGATAAATCATAGCTGCTGCCAAGTACACTACTTAAGCAATTATCCACTGGCTCATAATCAATATCCTTTGAATTATGTGTATATCTACGGTTATTAAACCTATCAACAGACGCTCTCAAAGCACACTCTTCTCCTTGAAAATCCCATGGTCGTGCATCCAAATCGTTTCCAAACGCCCAGTCGTCATTTAAATGGTGTCTCACTTTAGCATATATTGCGCTAATAGTTTTCATATTAGATTTTCTCCATTGCCTTCCTAAATATTTTGTTTGCATCTTCAGTAATTTTAAAACGTAAAGTTGCATCATGGCATGACGTACTTTCAAGGTTCGCTTTAAAATAGGTGCGGACTTAAAAACTACCAACATCATAATACGAGAATGTTTCCATTTAGTTAATTTGTTAAGGATTCTTAATAAATTAATACAAGAATATACGTTTCTCCATGAATAAGGTGCTGCATAACCTATTTCTAAACTTTCCGCTGTTAATTCTGGTTGATCACCTATAACACACGCAGGAAAATCTAATATGGGAATCATATTTGTAGCACCCACATATCCCATAATATTCTGATTAAAAAATTTCAGAACCAACGGAATACAATTTGCAAAGACTAAATGCTGAGACATAAATTCAAACTGGCATACATGATTAAGCTTAAAGTGCTTTAAAAGCAGTAAAAGTACCGCAGATACTGCCTTTACTATAATTTCTTTATGCCTGTTTACGTCTAATCCCAACTTCATTGATTGAACTACAGTCATTGGCATTTCCTCTGGAAGCACGTCAGACATTATATTAATAGAGTCGGTTTTCGCTTTTGATGTAGGAGCGGCTGCCAATAGAATTTTTAATAACGCTATCATATATTGAGGTAAACTTGGCAACATTGCTTGGTATAAAGTTTCAGCTGGCGTTAATTCTATATCCTCTTCGACTGTAGAAAATGGATTGCGCGCTACTTCCTCTTCTTTTTCTATTTGTAAATCAGCCAAAGAAGTATACATATGTTCTTTCAAAGTTTTGACACCTGAAAAAAAAATCTGGTATAAATATCATTAGTAAGACTATATATATGTGACATATCTAGTGTTAAAAAAGTTACTACATATATTTTATGAGGATTTTTGCCTTTTGCATTTACAACATTTTTAAATTGGTATCATTAAATGAACAATGTTTTAATTTTTATATTAGTATGACAAATGGCTAACAATATTTTGAATAAATTAAACAATGCGACGCTAAAACAAAGTATAGAAAGGCGGAATAAGATAATTTTGATAAACACTATCGAGGTTTATGATGAGAAATTTATTGTCATGTAAACAAAAAAAATACTAAACTGAGCAAAAGAATTATTGAACTAATAATATCAAGTCCGTAGTCAAGTTTCAAACAAAAGCATAGATGCTTGTATGTTCAAAAAAAGATAAAATAATCTAAAAAACGACCTTGGAGAGCATGTTACAAAGCAGCGGTCTTAAATATTAAAATCCAATTTCAAAAATTTTAGTATTTTGGTATAATACGTACACTCATGGAAAGTAAAGATTGGACAGTTTCCATATAACAACGTATTGAAAGTATACAATCTTTACTTTCCATGTATGTACATACAGTCAAATTATTTTCCCGAGTATATAAATCGAAAAACATAGTTTAGAAAATCACCATCACTTTCGTTAACCATGTATTATAACCAAAGAGCGGACAGACGCCGGCCTCGCAGTAGTGGGAGATTCGTCGATACAGTAACACATTCATAGAGTACATAAAAGTCACGCGGCATTGCTATCAATATCAACTTGTTCTACTGGAGCGTATATAAAACTCAATATTTCAGTAGCGTAGAGAACTTATTTCATAAATATTCGCAATTCGGAAAATAGAATTATATTTGCAAAATTTATGTAGGCACTAGACAAGATTAATATGTGTACTAGTAATGTATTTCTTCAATAAATATTTAATACGACGTCACGACAAACAAACTTAAGCAAACTCAAAGTAATTCTTTATTTACGTTAATTACAAGAACTTTCTCTAAATTATCTTCGTTAAAATTGGTTCTCTTACTTGTGAATATATTTTTAAATATTGAAAAGCTCCTTTCCACATCGCAACTAGTAAGTGGTAGATAATAAAAATAATAATAATGTTGTGATATTTTTTGTCTACATGTTCCAAATTATTATTTCAAATATCTTTTAGTATATTCAAATCTGGATTTCGGCTGAAAACTGCATTCACTTTATTACTTAATCTACCTATTGCCAAACTCATTGTCTATACTTTTTAAATCATTTAAAGTCGTATTTAACTTGTTTACCCCTTCTTCCAATTTTATTGCTTGAAATTCAAAATATTTTATAATATCAGGTAACTCTTTAAAATGTTTATCAATAAATTCTAAATTATTATATAAGGATTCATCTTTCAGCACATCTTTACATTCTTTTCTGCTCTGCGCGTCGTCTGTTAAATTTTCTACGACATCTGCAACGGCATTTATATTTTTGAAATAAAATGAACATGCTTGCAACCATGTACCCCATCTAGTTACTACTGGTGAAGGAAGTAAAGGAAGGTGCGGATACTTTTCTCTAAACAAAGATATTCTAATCGGGGCCTTTAAAAATACTTTTTTTGTAGTACTATTAGCTTGTTACATTTGGAAATTCGTCTTTTATAAATTTCGCAATTCTGTGTAGCCCGTGCGCAGGACATGTAACATGCAACATACTGGGAAAACTCCTTTTAAGTAATCGGACTGCTTTTAACATGTAAGCTGCAGCATCATTTACGAATAATAAAGCATTTTGTCGTTTAGAAACATCACTTGCAAAAATATTATTCACGCTGTTCAGAATCAATTCGGCCATAGCATTCGCGTTTACATGGTCAAGTGTTTTACATGCTATTAAATAGGATTTTGAGGGGATGTCTACGTATAAAGCACCAACAATAACGTTAACCACACTTCTTCCTAGTATGTCCGTTGTCTCATCTGCACTTATCCAGAAATATCAATCTGCTATGTTGTTGGTACTTTTATTTATTATTTTTGTATATATTTTAGATAGATAATTTTTTCTTATAGTTGACTCATCAGGAATTTGTTTACAAGTGTACTTGGAAAGAAATTTTCTAAAAATTGTATTGTCAAGCGTTTTAAATGGTATATCTGCAGCTACGAATGCTTCACAGAGATCATTAAAAAATTATCAGCCGGATGACCTTGCTGTTTATGTGTTTTGCAATGCAGGTGTTTAGTGACTTTACTTTTTTTTGAGCATTTTAACGTACGTGAACAAACGCTACAATGTATCTCACTGTCATTTAAAGTCGAAAGGCTATCATGGTCTTTAATCCAGTTTTCCATCAACTCCCTGCGAGAACGTTTACAGGATGCCATTTTTGTACATCGGAAACGGAGAGAAAATTAACTGTTTTTAATAAAAGATAAATAAAATAAAAATTAACTCTGAGATTGCCTACAGAATTTGAAATAAGTAAAAATAAGTAACTAATCCTAAATAACAAAACCCTAAGTTAGCATAGGAATATATAAAAAAGCAAAAAAAACGCAAAAAGCGACTCTAAATAAATGATGAATCTCAAATAATAATTCTATTAATGCTTACTAGATTCGAAACGATATAAAAAATTTTCTTGATCTTAAACAAAGAAATCGCACGTTGACATAAGTGCACATCTGCTCACTGTTTTAGTGCGACTCACGTGCTACTGATGAAAATGACCGTTAGATGAGCATAATAAATACATTCACGTGATGCATATTTGTTTCCGCCTACTATCGCTAGCGAACGACACTGTCTAAGCGCTTGACTATATCGAAAAAGTCCGGCGTCTATCCGCTCTCTAATTGTAACACGAATAGATACTACACTGAGCGAGTCCTTGTTCACCACAGACTTGGACCGCGTTCCGAATTGTACGAACTGCGTTATATGCGACTTATGCGTGCTTATGCAACGAAAATTCGTTCCGATTTAACATATATGCGCGCATAGACAATTTTGCAGCGAAATTATTTTCCAAAAGTTTGTGACCCTGTCAGAGGTTAGAAGGAGACATACAACGCATAGGAAAAAAGGTAATGCATGGCTGCGTTCCGAGACGTGCATTCTATGCTGCGTGCATAGAAGAACAGAAAATTATGTGCGTTCCGAGACGTGCATGATTAAATTTAAATTGAACACCTTATATTTTTGTGATGCTTCGATAGATATTATCGGCTCTTTTATTTTTGTTAACCATTCCCTATACCTAACTCTTTGGCTTTAGAAGATATTTCAAATTCAAAATAGTTGTGCGTTATTGATAAACGAAAAAGTATACTAAACAAAATTTTCAAAATGTGACCCATAACCTCAATACACTGTTGCAGTCGTAGTTCAAACGATCAACTAACATTTCTGCATCAATACTCCGTAAAGCTTCTCTTACTCTTCCGATCATAACTCCCCGTACCGGTACTTAATACACACGATCTTTACGACTGGTCCTCCTCTTCAAACCGAGCAGTTGGGAAATTTTGTATTGAAGTAGCTATGGACTGCTATGTGCCGGAGCCCCATCGTGTAAAAAAAGCATTCTTTTATGTATGCTAAAAAGTACATTTTCCAAATGTACTCTTTTGACAAGAGTCTACAAAAACTATGCCACCAAACGAGCAAAAGATCTCCTAGTTTGGTTATATTCTTTTGTGATATGGGAATTGTCGGTAGAACAATAACGACAGCTGTGTTTATTCATGTTTCCATTTTTGTAAAATGCTTCAATTTCAAAAAGAAGACAGTAAACAAAATCTACCCCATGGATTTGTTGTTGAGTCCATTCGCAATATGCAACTCTACAAAGAAAATCTACGTCCAGCAACTCTTTTGTGTTACTGAATGTGGTATGGCCGGTCAAGGCCACCAGATATTGGTCAGCTTGTACCGGCTACTATTACCTAATAAAAAAATTATTTAAGCACAGTTTATTATGCGATAACTCATTTTTATTTAATTTCGAATATCTTCTAAACCAGTGATGCATATACCGCGTCACACTGTCGATATTTATGCGGTCCGTCAATGAATTTTAAAAATTGTTTCAAAAATTACAAAAGTAGGTAAAAATCCATTCAAATAGATATTTCTTAACTTTTTATTTTTTATAATCTTTGTAATTGTTAGTAAGATATGTATCTTTAAGTACCTACTACTTTCTTGTTCAGGTTTACTACATAGGACAAGCATAGTAGTTCCAAGCATATTGTTACGAGATTAGAAATTTACTGAACCAGGTAGGTTACTCAAATATTCCCTAAACACGTCGGTATTATCCCCGAACAATATATGGAAGGTTCTCGATGTTAGATAACTCACAATGCAGTCATACATCAAAATAATAAAACTTGAAATATTACATTGTAATGATTAGATTACATTACGATTGCATAATAACAACAAACATTTTTGAATGTTCTTTTATTTTTATCGTTTGTAGTATGTTATACTATTTAAAAATAAATGAGTAAGTATATGTATTTTTATGGCCTTTATGTACTTATCTAATGTTGTACTTTTTTCTACTTCTAGGTTAATTATAACTCTTTCAATTCGATTAAAAATCAATTTATTCCAGAACCTTTACAAATTAAGTTTTCGTTACACAACTTCTTCAGTGGAATAAAATTGACATTTAATTCGTATGATTTAATAAACAACTAGCCATGCCTATCAACAAAATTATCTACAGACAAAGAAATTGAGTGATATATAGGAGTATGTTTACAATATCGTAGACAAATTGAGATATTTCTTAATGTAACTTTATAATAATAAAAATCCTTATATCACTGTATTTTTTGTCAAGCTCTAACAATACTGTTCAAGGACTAGGCACACACACACAATGGCATAAAAACCTAGTCAAGAGCTTAAATTGATAAAATTCAGGCGTGATCACTAATGATTTCATAAAAAGTACATTTAGTAAATTAAAAAATACTATTTATCATAAGAAACTAAATTTATGTATTAAAGACACAAATTAAAAATGACATTTCAACTACCGAAATTGACATTCGAGTAAAATGTCATTAAGTGATTCTAATGAATCTTTTAAAAAAGTAGATGTAGATTTTGAAATTTTAAATAATAATTTAAAAAAGATAGATAATAATTTATTCTAAAGAAGTAATAAGAATTATTATCCAATCTTACAAGAAGATTGGATAATATATCTAACAAATAAAGTAATTCCCGACAATGTCAAACTAATTTTCAGTTTAGGCCCAAAATTTTCAGTAGTCAATAATAACATTTCAGTAGATGTATTAATTTGCAGTATAGAATATATTATACAAAATTCAGCAGAATCACACATCACGCACATACACAAAAGTCACTACGGAATAAGTTAGTAAAAGTTATTTACGAACCAAGTGCGTGAAAATATATTTCGCGAATGAGATGGCTTTATGGACACGAATTTGCGAAATATGTCACGCACGAAGTTTGTACAATATTTTTTGTACGAGTACCATAATAATACCTATCGTTAAATACGCTTTATTTATGACACACTACAAAACTCTTGATATTAAGTAAAAAAAATTGAGTTGGTAGTATTGATTATTTGAAGTGACATTTAATTTAAAATTATCTAATTCAGAAAATTCGATACAAAATTAAAACCTGTACAGCATGCATTCTGATAATGAAATAGAATGTACACCCCCTGAAATTCGGGAAGCTGCCATACTGCAGTGGATAATTTATTACCCATGAAATCATGATTTTAAAATGTCACTAAATTAATCAAGTTACAGTAAGTACCAACTTTACTTCACGCACTAGTGCTTAAAGTGGCTTTTCACGCACGCAAATCGAATCATGAAGTGATATGTTTTGATAAGCGAGTACAAAATTGTTATTTACGAACCAAGGGCGTGAAAATATATTTCGCGAATGAGTGGCCAGTTTATGGACACGAATTCGCGACATGTTTCACGCACGAAGTTTGTACAAAATTTTTTGTACGAGTACTTTAATAATACCTATTGTTAAATACGTTTTCATTTATGACACACTACAAATCTCTTGATATTAATTTAAAAAAATTGAGTTGGCAGTATTGATTATTTAAAGTGACATTTAAGTTAAAATTATCCAACGAGTTAAAAATATACAGGAAAGAGTCATGTCGAAATGAATTTTGTTGACCAAAGTGGTAACTAAATATGGCTGCCGCAATACATAGACGTACTATGCTGGACAGATTAACACGAAGGGAGAGAAAAGAAAGTAAGTCTTACGTACACCGTGCAGGCAAGTCCCTGAAGGGAAGCGGGCACGTAAATCTGCTTACCTATGTACCTGAGCCATTTGTGCCCGACTAGATTCACCCTCGGTGTGCGTAAGGTTCACCAGTCTTCCTAAGCGTTCGTTTAAGCTGTCCAGCATAGTACCTAATTGTCTTGTACACAAAACTTCCGTTTTAACAATTAAAGTAATACTTGCCTCCCCTTATAATATTAATTATACAAAGCTTTAAGTTTTCATTAACATGTTTTAAAAATTAGATTAACATATTATGTATACATACATACATACATACATATTATGTATAATTTACGCAATCCAACTGTTGGCCAGTAGGAAATATCAACCAACATTCATTAAAAAGAAATACTGCTGCGCCACTGGATACATGGAGTACACAACACAATGCGCAGCTGTTTGACATATAATAGAATCGATGAGAAAACATTGTCTTATTGACAAATATATTTATTTCCCAGTGCAGCTATACACTCACAAGCCAATTTACAAAAAAATATGTAATATAATAATATAAATCCATTTC
This sequence comes from Popillia japonica, assembly GCA_004785975.1. Lineage (NCBI taxonomy): Eukaryota > Metazoa > Arthropoda > Insecta > Coleoptera > Scarabaeidae > Popillia > Popillia japonica. The sequence goes on from SMLS01067347.1 coordinate 17,468, forward strand.
GCTTATATTCTACCGGAAAATAACAATCCACCATATTGCAATAACTGACCTGACACAATGTGGTTACTTCCGTCTAACAAATTGATATACCTCCGCCACTTTATACTATCTCCTGTTAATTCTTTACTCGTAGAAATTATCAAATTCAGAAAATTCGATACAAAATTAAAACCTGTACAACATGAATTCTAATAATGAAATAGAATAAACATCTCTTGAAATTCGGGAAGCTGCCAATACTGCAGTGGGTAATTTATTGGCCATAACATCATTAGAGTTAGGGATTTATGATTTTAAAATGTCACTAAATTAATCAAGTTACAGTAAGTACCAACTATACTTCACGCACTAGTGCTTAAAGTGGCTTTTCACGCACGCAAATCGAATCGTGAAATGACATGTTTTGATAAGCGAGTACAAAAATATAATATCCAATTACAAAAATAGAAATAGTTGTCAAAGTAAGAATACGGTATTACAACGTATGTTAAATGAAACTAAACGGTTTTTAAAAGATAATAAGGACATTATAATTACTAATAAAAGACGATAAAGGCGGAAAGACTATTGTTATGTATAAAATTGATTACGAAGCCAAAATACATTCATTATTAAATGACACTAACACATATGTATGTTAATTTACAAAAAGATCCGACAAACAAAATTCAAAATGAAAATAATCAACTAATAATAATAATAATAGTAGTAGGTAGTAACTAATTAGTAGTTGGTTAAATAGTAATTATATAGACGAGTCTGTTTCAAAAAAATTCTATAACCCCACGAATTTACGGTATACCGAAAATTCATACACCTAATATTGCCTTAAGGCGCATTGTAAATTGTATGCAGTCACCTACGTACAATTTACCAAAATTGGTGAGATGTGGTATCATTATTCACTAATATACCTTTAGATTTAGCTTTCTCTAGAGAGCTTCTCTATAGATAAGGAGTAGAATTTAATTGAAAATTATACAAATTTACCAAAAAATGAATTCATGTTGGCTGCAAAACTTTGCTTAAATTCTACCTAGTTTCAATACAACGACCAAATACACAAACATATTTTTAGAACTGCAATGGGTTCTTCATTATCTGCTGTGATAGCAAATTTAGTAACGGAGGATCTTGAGCAAGATTCTTTACATAAACTTAATTGTCATGTTCAATTTTACAAGCGGCATGTACATGATTGCATATGCTGCATACCGTTATTTAAAATTGATCATGTTCTACACACATTCATTCCTATAATTATAGATTAAAAGTTACTGAAATACCAAGATAAACACAAATTATTACATAGAACCCACTAGTAGCAACAGACACAAACTACTTTTCAAACACATCGGTAAATTTAAAAAAAAGCGTTATTAATAGTTTAGTTGATCAGGCTATTAAATTAGCACATCCCGATTTTAGCAAAGAGAATTTAAGTAAAGTTAGATCAATCTTACAAAAAAATGGTTATCCCAAAGAATTTTACGAAAAATTAAACGAATACATAAAATATATAACACAGGCACTAAACAAAATAGTAAAATATAGTAATATATATATGTATATATACAGTGAAACCTGTTTAAAACGGAATCGACTGGGACCAAAATATTTTCCTTTATACACAGGTTTCCGTTTTACTCAGGTTATTATACATATGTATTAAAATATGAAATTCTAATGTTTCATTCAACCGTCCAATCTAAAGCATACCAACGCGTGAAATTCTAAAATTTTAACGAATTTGCTAAAGTTCTAAGACAAAATAGGCAAGTATCTAGATCATATTGCAGAAAAAGGAACACATTTATACATACATACCTATTTTATTTTATTCATATAAATATATGTATGAACGTTACTTTATCAACGTCCGACAAAAGATCGAACATGTGTGCACAACTATGTGTATTCCCTTTGTCTTCCTATTGAGCCGTTTTAACTAGTAATCCACACGTGTGATACATTTTTCAATAGACAAAGTGTTTCCTTCATAGGTGGCCGTCAGAAATGGTCTGTTTTCTAATCGTAAATCAAGCCAAGGATCGTTGCCGGTCATTTGAAGTATGTAAACTCTGTTATTTATGGTGAAAACCGATTCCGTTTTATGGAGGTTCACAATACTTTTTGGTCTAAATTTATTAGTACGGTTTCGCGTTAAACAGGTTCCGTTTTAAAGAGGTACAGTTGCTATGTTTTTTTACGAGGACGATTCCGGACTATGAAAATTTTCCGCCTTAAACAGTTTTCCGTTTTATCAAGGGTCCGTCTTAGGCAGGTTTCACTGTATATAGATATATAATAATATCACACAATTCCATACATCAACGACTTAAGTGACAAAATTAAATACGAACAATAACAGACAGTTTTTTTTTACAAATTTAAAATCTAAGATCAAAAAAGATAATCAAAGTAATGTCGTATAATTTAGAATGTAAAGAATGTGATAAATGTTACGTAGGTCAGACTAAACAATACTTAAAAAAAACGACTTTATAATCATGAATACATTGTAACGCATAACAAAACCGCAGAAACTGCTTTGTCTAAGCATTCTAAAGAATTACGACATCATTTTGATTTTGAAAATATTAAGATTAAAAAAAAAAGAAAATATAAAAAGAATCATATATGAAATGATATACATTAAAAAAGAAAATAAGGCGATCAATTTTAGAACAGATATCGAAAATTTAAATATTATTTATAATAATTTAATTACCTAATCACGCCTGAATTTTATCAATTTAAGCTCCTGACTAGGGTTTTCTTTCCCTCGTCCTTGAACAGAATTGTTAAAGCTTAACAAAAAATACAGTGATATAAGGATTTTTATGATTATAATTACATTTAAAAAATATCTTAATATGTCCACGATATTGTAAACGTAATCCGTAATACATATTTCACTGAATTTGAATCATTGACAATGTGTTGAAAGGATTACATAATATACCACCGTAACAAATGATAAAGTAAATTGGAATTAGTTTCACAGATATGTTGAAATATTGTAATTAACTCAGTGTACAGCTAAAACAATAACTAAACAAATTTGAAAATGTGAAAAACTTGATTTTTCACTTGAATAATAAATGTGTTTGTAAAATTCGTACCTTCATGTATTGGTTGTGGAAGACCAGCCAAACTCTCCCTATCATCATCAAATATATACCCAATAAATTTAATTCTTGCATTTTTCAAAAATCCATCAATATCTCGTAATCGCACTTTAGGTTTCCAAGGTAATCCTCGTGGCACTGGCAACGGAGCAGGCGGTGGTGTATTTACTCTCTGTTGATAATTTGCAAACATTTGACTTTCACCATTTTCTGTTGGCCTTCGTTCATCAAATTCTGATAACTCAACTGCTTCATCACCATTACCATCCACAATACCACTTTCTAAATCCATTGTTAATGAATCATGATCATCTAATGAGCTTTGTTTCATCAAACCACGCCGAAATATTTTATTACGTTTATTATGATTTTGCGTTTCTAACAGATCTGATGCACTAGCTGGAGGTGAGGAAGCTCTCATATTCTTTGTAATTTCTAGAGTATCTTCATCAAGTGGTGTTAGACCCGCTTTCATTCTTTTCTCCATTTTCATGTTTTTTAAGTCCTCCATACCACCTAATGACACCAAGATTAATTTCCAAAGCAGCAACAAGACCTTTTTCATTGGAAAATGAGGTGCTGCACCACTACAAAATTTGGTCACCATTGTCAGTAACTTTATGACTATCATATCCTCACCAGCTACATTTGTAATTTCTGAAGAGAATGCTTCCACTTGTTGTTTATATTCTGACTCGTCATTCTGTTTTTCATTTCGTATGACTTCAGTGATAGTATATAAAACAGATAAAATAACACGTAAATCCTGTGAATCTGCTAATGACACAGTATATTTTTTCATTGCAACCGTAGCAGCAGCACTATTTTCAATTTCAATATTTAATAAGTCCATAAAGGCACTGAATACTCCCAAATCATACAATAACATGCAATTCATCTGTGCCCATTGTTGCTGCTCTGTGTCTGACTGAACCTCAGCCCAACAACCTTGACATATATATAAAATACATCGAGCAGCCCTCATTCTTAATAATTTACTACTAATTTCCAATTGATCCAGCAACTTCATTACAACAGATTTTCGCTGTGACACAGATAACCTCTGCCAGCTTGGTGGCAAATTATATTGCTCCATTTGATCTTCAAACCCTTTAACATTTAACGGAAACTCTGACTGTTCTGTATAACTATATAACTCCGCAATTTCATTAGGTGGAGTGTCAGTGTCATCATAAATGAAATCTAAATCAGGAGAATCTGTACCTCCTCCATCCGAATCCTGCCGTTGTCTTCTAGCTACATCACGTAACCTTTGTGGTGCTCTTTTACCATTTCCATTGGCATCCATAACCTCCGAAGGAAATGAGGCATACATGGATAATTCTACAAAACCACTACTCAGTTAATCAAGTAATTCCATTAATTGTACTAACCTTTTTCTGGGTACTTGCAAACCAACAGTGCCCCAACAGTAAATAAATATTTGATTTATTTCTAAAGTTTACTTATTCAATTTCAGTAATGCTACAGAACAAGTAAACATCCTATCCAGAGCTTTTAACATAAGAAAGCACTGATGGGGACTGACGAGTAAAAAAAGAAAAATGTTAAAGATGAGAAATAAAACATTAAAAATTTGTCGTGCACATTACAAATATCTATATCTGCCCTATCTGCCAGTAACAGGGTAACAGTAGCACCTGTATCATCTATGAAAAACAATAATGGCAGAATGGCAGTATCCAGTGCCCGTTGCGTACAGTACTGCCGTGCTCCCGAACAATAACAATTATTCAAATGTTTAAATTAAATTATTCAAACAATAGCTTATTATGAATGATTAAATTAAACCCGAAGGTTTTCAGATATGATCGGATGAGATCGGATATAAGGGAACTTCACAACAACTATATTTTATATTTATAATTATATTACATTTGGCAGTATTGGGAAAGGAGCTGAAACCAATAAAATGCGCTAACGCGAAATTTAAAAATCTTGTCTATAAATGAAATTATTTATTTACGAACCAAGTGCGTGAAAATATATTTCGAATTCGCGAAATGTTTCACACACGAAGTTTGTACAGTGTTACGTGGTGTTGGTTATAATACCTACTATTTGGTTGCTAAGTAAACAGGTCATTACAAGCTACTGACATGTAATGACTATTAGGACGTCATAAAAAAAATTACGCTTCAGTTCTAATAAAAACAATCAAATAACCATGGAAACGATTTAGTACCCGCCCATAATTTTCACAGATTAAAATTATCAAAACTCGCTGTCCGCTATCTGAATATACATTTATTTTAAAATAAATAACTGAAATGAGTTCATCGGTTAGCGAAAATGAATGAAGCCAATATTATTCAGTTAGCTGCGAACACTACTAAAAACCTATTACAAGAAAAATCAAGAAAAAGATGTGAAAAGGTATACCAGCAATGGACTGGCGTACAACAATGTGAATTGGTAAATTCGTTCGTAGAAATTTGCTCGTAGAAAAAGTATAGTACACAACTAGAGTTGTAAGCTTATTATACACAGTTTATTACATGCTCGTAGAAAAAGTATAGTACACAACTAGAGTTGTAAGCTTATTATACACAGTTTATTACACGCTCGTAGAATTACTGCGCTCGCCGCTACGCGGCTCGCACGCAATTTTTCTACTCGCATGTAATAAGCTACTTATAACTCTCGTTATGTAATATACTATTAAATGTCAGAATTTCGGTTCGCTTGAATGTTAAATTGTCGTTGGTAATAACTTATTACATTGAATTAGAAAAATGGTGTTTACTGACCAACAAAAGGCATTCATTATTGACATACTTTCGCAATGGATATATCGAAAATGGTGAATAGAAGTCCACCATGTAAACACGAATTTCGTTTGAAATATCCAGCAGCGGGATTCTCATTACTCGACCCGACACGTGTCGAACGATAGTCCTCGTCTCGACAAGCGATTCGATATCGAGAGTACAGCGATTCTCATTGCTTATCGAATACGGCCATTCGTAGCACTATGGGGGTATAGTTCTTTTACGTAGTCTTTAGTGGTCTTTAGTAACTTTCTTGTTGTCACAGTTGTAGTATACTTGTTTATCAGTTTAAATTTTCTGCTTAGCGCTTACATTTAACTAAAAAAAAACGTGTTGCCTATAGTAGAACGATATATAGTCGCCGAAGAAATGGTAATAACGAAAACAGACGGTAATAATCGAAAGATTTTTACGGGAAAGAGCAGATGAATTTGCCCTTTCTGACGGATATTTAGAAATATATTACATATTGAAATTATTTAATTCCTATGGTAATAGAAACATTACTTTTCAAACACAACAAAAGGAAATATATTAGGCACAAACATTTTCCTACAATTATAAAATTGTTACTTTAAGAAAAAAAAAACTTTCGTCAAGGAAATGTGGAATATAAATGGCAGTTTTTATTAATATTTAACACATTTTCAGAACAATACATTTCTTTAACAGATATGCGATTTTATTGTTTTACGACTAGGTATTGAATACCTACTTGGGTGTGATAGAAAATTATTCATACGTTGTGTTTGCTGGTACGCTTTCATCTCTTTTTAACGCGGTCTACTATAGTAAACTCGATACTGTCCTTTTCTAAAACGACACCAACTTGGGCATCGAGCAAAACTGACACATTCCGACGATACATATCGAGAACGAAATTGAATGTGAATCGCAAACTCTACGATTTCGACTCGTGTCGAGTCGAGTCGAGCAATGAGAATCCCTATGCTGGTTCGAGTGCGGAACCCAAACAAGCCTAATTACACCCCTATATGTACAAAAACAACCTTCAAAGTTGGCAACGCTGTCATGTCACATGTAAATTGTTGAGGTTGAAATGAACGTCAATTGTCTTGTGCCGTGTGTATTGCAAAAGGTTATTATGCATTCGAAGCTGTAAATAAATATTTGAAAATGCCAACATCTTTATTATTTGGTATAAATAACGAAGGACGAGTACATACACTATCAACATCTGGAAGTTACTGGAGAGAATTAACTTATGTTGGACAGGAATTTAAAAAGCTTTC
>ML218470.1:0-66992 GCA_004785975.1 Popillia japonica
GTATTGTATCCATGTACATATATGTACATACATGCTTCTTTCAATATTCTGAAACGATACAACTCAATGCTGCATGTAAGATAATTAATAAATCTCCAATAATATATTTTTTTGATATTTCATGGTTATTTCATAAAATTTTTCCTCAATCAAACTTAATATTTTAATTTATCTAGCGTAAACCAAACAGGGTTAAGAAGATCCTAATATAATGGGGTTCGCAGCCAAGGTTGTGAATTCTCAAAGAGAAATAAGACTCATTTATCTTATACTTAAGCTTTCGAATTTTATTAAATTCTTCTTCAGAAGGTAGCTACAAAGTTATATTTGAGCAATAGGAAATAATAATAGTAAACAAGAATAACTTACGAGTAAGAGTCGGCACCAGCCGTTGATACAAATAATCAGCAGAAAACATTAAAACACCGGAGTCAAACAGACTTGTAAAGGTGAAACATATTAAAAATGTATTTAAAATGTAATTAAATTAAAACCCAATAAGACATAATGTCAAATATTAAAACAATTAAACATAGTTAATCGTGAAAAATCTGCGAAAGCCACATGGCCAAACCGCGGGAAAGTAGGTTTGCACCGAGAGGTTATGTGAAACTGGGAAAGGGGGAAAAGGTTGTCAAAAATGAAAAATCACTACATACATACGCGATAAGCGAAACTGCGGAAGAGTTAGCGGGAAATTCAAACGTCAATCCGAATCTATTATTATGATCGTAGAATTTAAATCTGGAGGTTCGGGGTTATTGACATGGTGATTCTTTTTATTAATGTTAAACAATAACGTATACGTGTCGCTTAGATTATCGACATCGGTTCTAAAGTTCATGTTGTTATTAATGGTTTGTATGTAATACATTTCAAGGAACATACGTTTCTTGTAGTTCTTCTCGGTAGATATTATAGAGGTGCTATCAAAATCCATGATGTGTTTATTATATTAGGATCTTCTTAACCCGGTTTGGTTAACGTAGTGACAGCCGTTACTTCCCCTCTAACTTATTTATTGAACAATGCTTTGTTTCCTACATCAAAAATTAGTGTTCCCAGTTATGTAGGACTATCGCATTTGAGTATCTGCATATACATACATATGTAGGTTATTTGTTACCGTATATGATTTATTGGACAAGTCACAAGTAGAAGCACAATGACTGTGCAACAATCATTCTAGTTTGATAGCAATGTACAGATTCACATTCAGAATTTAGATTGGAAAGAAGATCGAAGTGAAAGTTCCTCAGACGGAGTATACCCCATAGGAAGCAGAAATGCTTACAAGCTAGTGTATGTACTAGCAAGTACTAGTTAGTCCCTACCATTTCCAAATATAGTCATACATTTCGTGTATCCCATTGCTGCCGAGTATGTGACTAAATAAAAGATTTTCTCACTCAACTAATAAACGATATGTGCCTAATACAATTTATTTTGTTGAATTTTTACTGAGCTAACCTTAATGAAAACAATGTCATCAGTTATAAAGATAGTATCACTTTCAGTATCACTTTAGTATCACAACGAAAATTAATAATCGTTAAAATAAAGTAGAAATTGTCTTCTCAATATATGTATATAGTTAGTTCCATAGTTTATCTGTGAAGCCTAAAATATTTAACTGCAAAACGAAGTCCTCCTCAAGAATTGATTGGGAGGGAACACCTAAACTAACCTAAATCTAACTTCACCCTTATCTGTGTAGTCTGACAAACTTTGAAATAAACTGGATAACGTTAAAACAAACTGTTTTTATTCACATTAGTTCCTCTACGACGTTTTGTTTTAATACTACATGGTAAAAGAGGAGATTGACGACTTCAAAACGAAAAACAAACAATGTACATAAATGGAAAAATAAAATTATTAGTGTTATTTTAAACACAAAATACGAAATGTTCAAATCTTCCTCTATTAACCTCGACACAAAGACGACATCACTGAAGCATTGATTATCTGACTCGTTCGGGTACCTCAAGAATATTCTGATCAGCCGCCGCACTTATCCGAGCTACGAATTCTTCTTTTGTGTCAATGGAAGTGTCATAAATAAGAATTTTCATATGCCCCCACAAGAAAAAATTTGGCCAACAATGGCCATGCGATAGTACCACCTCGGCCTATCCAGCGTTCATTAAACGTTCGGTTCAAGTAGTGACGCACATTGGCTGTGAAATAAGGACTTGCCTCATTCTGTTGGAATGATATTGGTCTTCTTGTGATCAGTGGCACATTTTCCAGAAGTTCTTGCAAAACTTCTTCAAGGAGAATACGATAAACATTGCCCGGCTCTATGAGACAATTATTGATGATACCTGCCCATAGATTAACAGCGATTTTTTTCTGATACGATTGAATACATGTAGCAGTGGGATTGTTCTCACTGCAAACATGAGAGTTGTGAAAGTTACAACTACCGTGAAATCATTATCCTTCTCATACATTGTTTGTTTTTCGTTCTGAAGTTAGACATCCTTATTTTATCGCCTGGTATTAAAACAAAACATCGTAGACAAAAATATTATTAATAGCAACTGTCATATATTTTCCCTCAAAGTTTGTTGGTCTAATTTTTACACCCTGTATATCAAATCAAGAAGAGTTAAAAGCTCATTAATGGTTTGAAGATAAACGTGGCTAAACATAACTTATTCAAATGTTCATTCTATTTCTGTACACATGCTTATTTTCCCTTTACAATTTTTATGAACTTTAAATCTCATTAACCATAAAGCAATAAAACATAAAAAAAGAACTACATTCTGATTAGAATAAAATTTCCAATTTTACCTTTTTCCCTCTATGTTTACAGAATGTAAGTGGTTTTTAATTATCTACGAAATAAGAATAATTTCTTTCAATCTATCATTTCTTTAAACCGCAACTATAGAAAAACAGGCAATACACGTAGATATGTATGTAAATATATAACTAATATGAAATGAAAATAATTACCAATATTAAGAAGTTTACAGACATAATATACATACGTTTACTATATTTCAATATTGACTTTGCTCATTCTTGAGATTTATCTTAAGTATATCAAACATGCAAATATCACCATAAATATAGCCGCAACATTCCCTAGCGCTTACTTCAAATAACAACTTACTATTTACTACTCACCAACATACTTCAACATTACAAAAGCATAAACATTGTTAGGAAAATTATAGTCCTTGTTTGTTCTCAAAAGCATACATACACATAATATAACATGTGATCATGTTTTACGAACATATAGGGCATGAACTGTAAAGTTTTGTTAACAATAACTAATTTACATTAATTTTCTTCGTCATAAAACCTCAATTATACGTTTGTCGGCGTGTCGTTGTTTGATCTGCATAAATTCTCGTTACACAAATAACTGTTTTTACGGTGTTTTATCTTGAACGTCTCATTATTAAACATCGCCACTAAATTAATAAAGAGCAAATAGAAGGACAGTCTCCGTACAACGGTAAATTATGACTGTATAATAATTTAATGACGTTTGTTTTTAAGGCGAACTTAAAACAAAATATCACTGGTGAGCGGAAGATCAAACGGTACTTGATGTTCCGCATGATAATTGGATATATACGATTGAATTAACTGCAAACAATGACGGTGAAACGATCAAACAGAAACTGTACTCTAATCAGCGATTATTAAATTGGGTGATGCTCTAAATTCGTGATAGCGGTAACGAGGAAGACGGGAGGTGGTATTGTGTATTTGATGAGAATTGTGTGCAAGTATTCCAACACCCATTTAGATAATAAGGGCAGATTTAGTGCGTTTACGACTTACATCACCCATTTTGCGCTAATTTATGGATATAGGGTCAACGTCACGCAGAGACATTTCTTGCTATTTTGGGCTTTAATATTGGACGCGAGATTTACTCACTCATCGTATATTTATGTATATCTTACGTAAAGCATTCATCTTAAACACGAATGAGAATCAAAAATACTTAAACGTGTAATATATTTTATCGTGGCAGTAGAGATGGATGCTCCTGCAAAATTGTTATAGTACAAATTTTTATGACATTTACTATTCATTTAATTATGGAGAATGGTGTGTGAACGCGCAGTTTTAATCCGCTGTTCCTACACCACCGACACATCGATACCTATCTATTGATACTTTTATCTAGGTTATGCACAATTCATCAAAATCGCATGCGTTATATCAAGATATTTCAACATCCTCTCCGTTCATTAAGACATTTCATTTGAATTTATAGTTTTGTTCCCGAGACTGCAAGAAATTCTATAGAAAATTTGAAAGGAAATGCGTGCAAAAATCACAAACATTTGTACTGTTCTTAAAATTACGATACTCTACTAATAAACTGATTTCCTGAAGATATTACCTTTATCTAAAGTTTGGTAATCTTCAATTTAATGGCAAGCCTTAGTTTCGTGAATAAATAAATAACAGTAGATATTTCTGAAACGGCATTTATCAATACATTTTATAGCACAATGCATGATTTACTCCGCTGCAACCTTAAGTGTGGTTTGTTCCTTTCTTTGGTGATAGTAAGGGAATAAACCTGCTTTAGGGTATTAACGGTAGAATTACGTACTTGCATAATACAGTAACGACACCCAAATATACTAAACACAGATGGTATTGGTGAAAATTTTATTCATGTTCGAAGCTTAATTTATAATAATTATATATCTGATATTACTAGAGACCTTACTCAAGGTATGCTAAAATACGTTCATATTAAGCAGAATTCTTGCCTGAGCTCTACAGGACGTAAGTGTCACTTGAAACATACATACATAATAATTATGTATGTATGTTTCAAGTTATAAATCATTTATAAGTTAAGTCAATCTTGAATGTAATATGAGGGATAAGCTACAATTATTGAGAATTGAAAAATCTAGTTACCCGTGCAAAATAAGTTGTTTATTAAATAGTGCATTATTTTATCTGTCAATTGCAGTTTTGTTTGTGCAATTCGGTTGAATAGTGTATGAGGAATAGGCCACAGAATAAGCTTCTGTTATCGAAAAAATGGAATTATCACGCTAGAACTTCCGGATACTGATTTACTATGATTTCAAGAAAGAATTGAGCGCGTACTCTCGAAGGTGCGTTGGCCTCCTTCTTGGGGGGGTCCTCTTCTGCCAGCTCCACTTCCTCTTGGGATGTCCTTCTGGCGATTCTCTGGAGTAGTTGGTCGGGTCATCTTGGAGTCTTCTTGCCGGATCTCCTTCGCTGGTGGATGCCTAAAATCATAGAAACAGAAAGTAGGATTAGTAATCGGGAATTATTAATCGGATCACGCTAATCGGAGTGTTTCCGTGGTGGTCCGGTGTTTGGTTTTCCCCGTTGATTTTTGCGCAATAGCGTTACTCATCGCCGGGTTCGTGCTCACGAGCGCCTTCTCGAAGAATCCTCGGTTGAGTCTCTTCAAGAACTCGTTCAGGTCGTCGACGTCTGCCGCTGTTATGTGTCGGAGGACGGCCAGCGAGGTTCGTCTAGGGAGGCGAAATACTAATCGCAGGGCGCGATTTTGTACTCGCACTAGGGGAAGGATGTTTCTTGGAGCCGCTGTGGCCCAAGCCGGACTTGCGTAGGTTAGGATGGGGCGGATGTGTGTTTTGTACAGCATCGCGCCCACTTTGGGATCGAGTTTGTGGTTGCCTAGGATAGGATATAGCTGGAACATCCGGCCGACGGCCCTGTTCCTGGCTCTACCTAGATGTTCGGCGAAAGTCAGCCTTCTGTCGAGGATCGTCCCCAGGTATTCGATCTTCCCGCTCCATTCGATTTCCGTCCGTAGGACGGATATCTTTCTGGGCAGGGGTTGGTGTCTCCGACTGAACGCAATCGCTTGCGTTTTCCTCGGATTTATCGTCAGACCACAAGAGCCAAAGTATCCCTCGATTCGATCCAGCTGCGCCTGCGCGAGCTGAGCTGCGATCTCGGGTATCTTAGATGTTGCCACCACAGCGGTGTCATCCGCGTAGATGGCATTGAATACTCTGTGGTCGGTCGGCTTGGGGATATCTGCGACATAGATGCTGAACAGTGCCGGGCCCAGTGCCGAGCCTTGTGGAACTCCAGACAGCATTTGTCTCTCTGCTGATTCCGTTCCGTTAACTACGGTGTGGAATCTTCGGTCCTTGAGGTATGATCTGATGGTCTTCAGGATTCGTGGCTGAAAGCCGGCTACCCTCATTTTCGACAACAAGCTCTCGTGGCGGATCTTGTCGAACGCCTTTTCCAGGTCCAGGGATACCATGACGGTCGTCTGGTTTCTGTTAAAGGCGGTGGTGACGTGATCCGTGATCCTAAAGAGCTGTAGTGCCGTCGAGTGACCAGATCTAAATTCGAACTGATCGTTATCCATGAGCTGGCTATCATCCAAGTGTTCGTTAATCCGGTGCAGCAGCAGAGTTTCTAGAACTTTGCTCATTGTGCCCAGTAACGAGATTGGTCGATAGCTCTCAGGAGAGTGCGGTTCCTTCTTAGGTTTCAGAGCGGGTATGATCCTGGCGGTCTTCCACCTGGTCGGATAGCATGTCAGCCGGAGTGTCGCATTGAAGATTGCCGTCAAGTTGACAAGCAACTTGAGCGGCAGATTCTTCAGCGCTCCATTGGGAATGCCGTCCTCGCCAGGGGCTTTCCTGTTAGGGATACCCTTGATGACCTGCAGGACCTCTTTGGGAGTCACAACGATATGCGGACCTGGGTCCATATCGTCGATCTCATGCAAAGCGGTCCGGAATTCTCTCTCCTGGTCGGGATCGTTACGATCGTTCGGAGTAAAGTGGGCCTGAAAGGTGCTCGCCAGGGCGTCAGCCTTCTCCCTGTCGGTGAGGCATCTGTTTTGACCATGCTTGATCTCCGGCATGGGCGGTCGGTTTCTTTTCAGTATCCGAGGCACCCGATGCGGATCTTCGGACTGGCTTCTCTCGACAAAATCGCTCCATTTACTGTGTCGGAACGCTTCGATGTCTCTTTCGATCTCTCTCCTCAGATGGTTGTATTCCATCTTCGTAGGAGGGTACCTCGTACGCTGGAACTCCTTTCGGAGCCCGTTTCGCACCCTTATCTTGTCGACGATTTCCCTTGGGAGGGTTTCCCCTTCGGAAAATCGTGGCTTCAGTTCCGATTTGTTCAAGGCCTCTTGTATCTGTCGCGTGGTGCGGCAGACAGCTTCCTCTAGGTCTATCTCTGTCTCAATACCGGGATTAGCTTCAATCGTTTCCGATATCAGCCTTTTGTACAGGTGCCAGTTGTGTTTCCTGGTTCCTGTACCCGACTTTGGTGTAGGCAGGTTCAGGGTCGTCTCTGTGATCACTGGGTAGTGATCTGAGGTTAACTCCTGTTCCGTTCTACAGCTCAAAGGGAACGTCCAGTTCTTGAGAACAGAGATGTCCAGCACATCCGGGTTATAAAGCCCTGTGGTGCTATAGTGAGTAGGCTCGCTAGGGGCGCAGACGTTGAACTCGTCGTCCAGGTCGAGCCACGCCCGTAGTAGGTTTCCGTTCACATTGTTGACTCGAGAGTTCCATGAACAGTGTTTGCTGTTCAGGTCTCCGGACACAAATGCGTGATCGGCCGGGTCCGCGATTCTCCTGATATCGAGGGCATCGATTGCGTGGCTAGGTGGGTTGTAGCAAGCTACGAACAGCACCAATTTGCCAGCTCTCTTAATAGCAACGGCGCTCGCCTCCAAACTGTTGTTCGGAAGGCAGAACTCCGAATGCAATTGAGCGCGTATGAGTGTGAGGAAAGTTTTAAATTGGAATTTGGGGACCTCGCACCATCATTGGCTACTGTTTATAGAGGTATAAAGAATTTGAACGAGGTTGCAGGTCGATGGTAAAGTAGACAGAATTAGAGAAGTACATATGTTGTCATCGGCGCAAAGGAATAATTTTCGTCGGTCAAGTCTATTATTACGCGGTATTTGAAAAATAGGGACGGAAGGGTATCAGTTCAATAATGTGCTATAAAATAGTAGCGTCTGTAATTGTTGTGATTATCGTAGTTATTGCGTGGTTATTGTAATCTGTCACTTAAGACACGTTATCGTTACTATCGCTACGAGAAAAAGAAAATTTATTAATTTCCATTAGTTCACATCATGAACGCGTTTTATTTTTACCATTTTAAGCACCTTTATTTGTTTAAACTACCAACGCTACTCATACATTTTGCTCGCGCAGCTAATGATGACGACATATGTACTTCTCTATTTGAGTCTACTCTACACAGAAAATGAGCTGCCTCTCCTTTATCTGCTGTTAACCCTGAAAACATTGCTGCGGCGAAGAAGATGGTGGAAGGGACAACAACATTACCTTTGCAATGATAGAGTCCAATCTGAAGATTGGATCCTCGCAAGTGAAATCAATATTGCACGATCATTTACATTTGAAAAAGGTTGTAACTCTGTTTGTACCCCATCATCTAATAGATTTACAGAAAGCAAAGCGTGCTAGAATGTGCCAACAAACTTTAGGTATGTAGAATACTGGAGGCCATCAAATTATTTCTAAAATTGTAACCGACGATGTTTTTGTTGTTCCCACTCGTCACAACAGGAAACCGCTACGATAGTGAGAAAACAAACTGCAATGAGAAACGGTATGTATGCTGTGTTTTTAGAAGTTCGGTTGCCACAATTAAATGCAATGTATGATTTTGGCTATTTTTTTTAATTCAAAAAACATTTGAGAGGGAAAAGGTTCCAGTCCGAAGAAGAGATTGAAAGCACGGCTAATTGTTTATTTGATAGTATCCCTAAGGCAGCTGATTGAAGGCTTTCAAACTAGGAGAGAATGGTTAGGAGCATTATTGTAAATGGTTATTTTGAACATATTAAAAATTCTAAAAACTTGTATCATTCTTTCTATTCTCAATAGCTGTAGCTTGTCCCTCGTAAAATATTACATTCCGAAGCTATAAAATTCATATATCAAATTTTCTTTCAGTCTCTTTAACATTAAGTATATGTCAACCCTAGCTTTGCGTCTGAAGTCGATTTACGTAAAATTTTTACGCTGCGGATCTGGTGACGAAGCTTACATTAGATTTTAGATTAATTGCATCCTACTACGTGTAGTAGCCTTCAAATAGACAGCATTTCGCCATTAAAACTGTATATTCGAATTATTAGCTTTCAACTTATGGGTACAGACCATTTCATTTATAAGAACAGCTAAATATTTATAACTACATACTTTTGTCTTATTTATTCAATTTTTACTGTTACTAATATTTAAGAATTGTAAAGGATGTGGACTTCATGAAGGATCAGGGGGGTATCAGGATCTAAAAAAAAGAAACTAGAATCACCTGAAATATTTGATGAAAAACAGCAATGCAACTGGCATGCAATAATGGATCACAACTTGTAGTGAGAAGTCCGTATAAATCGGAGCCACTCTTATATAATAAGATACCTAGAGTTTACTTTCTCTGAGAAAACGTTTTTTGGTTGCATTTTTGTTCGACATCTTTAAAAGGATTATACATATATACATTGAATCTAATCTAATGTGTGCGTCACCATTAACCTGTTACTTGGAGAGTTATCAATTCAATTACCTAACATTACACCTATGTATATTGATCACAATAATGAATCACAATTTATATAAAACACATAATTGATAGTCTTTTCTCTTCATGGGTATTTGATATGTTCCAACATTATGCACGTCTTATATCATACCGCATATTCTTTGTTTGTGATATACCAACGGTTGAACGAAGCCTACAATATTTTACTGACGTAATAATATAAAAGTGTTAGATGCATAAGGGTAAGTAGGTATCCATTTCACCCAATTTATATCAAGAAATTATATATTGATACAACTGACAACCAACTACTAATAAATTATAAAAAGTAGTACGTTAATATTAATAGAATAGATCTTCTAAACTCGGAATGATGCAGCGGGTAAAAGACCACCTAACATTTTTAATTATTCTGAATATGTTATTGCAATTCAAATTCTTTCTATTTTGTGTTATTTTAATTTGTCCGATATATGTACTTATATTCAGTGACATATATAATACTGTATACAATATATTTCTCTATACATTTTTCCACTTTTCAAAGAAATTACAGATGTCTGGAATGAGATAATTAAAACTGTTCCCGTATTTCACCTTTATTATTACGCGAGACACTCCTGCTCCTTTCGAAGGCGAACCGCACAACCACCAGCACTGATAAATTAAATTTCCTCTACATCTGCAGAATTCGCCTTATCATCGCTCGGTCTAAGGGGGCTGCGAAATCGGGACAGTTTTAAGATGGACGGTGAAGGAATACGGAAAGGCAGAAGCTGTAACCTATCCACAGCTAAACAGTCCCGCGCCATCTATCTCTTTCTTCACCAACTGCAGTCGATTAGTCGAAAGAAGATACACAGAACCGAACTGGTAGAGGCGTTCTATTCGGTTTGTTTTACGCAGCGATACTGTACGCTGTAACGCGTCTTTCTCGTGAGATTTGTGTCCCAAGAGTTCACAATGGCTGATCGGTGAAGTATTTACTGCCTTCGCCCGTATAGAACAGTCGCTGATAGCCTAGTTGCAAATCACCGTAATGTTCCTTTCTGATGCCAATACGTTCGGCTTTTTATAGCGGAAGTTTAACTGAGAAATGGCGTTCGGAATCGAAATGGCGCAAAATAGTTCTATAATAGACTCGAAAAAATACATACGTTTTTCTTTTTTCTCCGCACCTTCACTTACACAGATACGTGCAGTAACATTTACATAATTGTTGCTAATATAACAGGCAAGCTTTTTTATTTTACAAAACATTTTTTACTTGCAAAAACTAGTTTTAATGATCTTTCTGTAGTACTAAAAATACAAGCCTCAGTGTTGGTAGTATTCAAACGATAATACTTTGTTTCCAACATGCAAATGGAGGACATCAATATGCAGATAGTCAATGTGTAATTGTACCAGCACCTCCACCAAAATTTTAGGGTACCTAGTTAGTTGTTAACAATAACAATGATATTAGTCATTTCTTATAGAGATGTAAAACCCGGGTCTGGAGAAACCTGATTTTGTACTTCTCTGGAAATGCATGTATTGTACGTACATGCAAATTTCGTAATCGACACACATTCAGGACATAGGTAGGGGAGACCGGGGCAGGTTGTAACAAAAAATATTTCACTTTTTTTTTTTTCATAGAACTATCATCCCTAACCAGAATTTTTATCGTGAGCTTTTACTTGTATATTTGATAAACAAATTAGATAAATACATACGATAAAATATTTTAAAACAAAACGGATATCGTCGTTTTTAACAGATATAACACTTGGTTACAACGTGCCCCGTCTTGGGGTAAGAAGTAACAGTACACGGGGTAAGTTGTAACATATACTCTTTAATTCAATAAATTAACATAAACATAAACAATATTTTAAAAAAGGATAAATTAACTATTCGCTATCGGAATTACAATTGTGGCAAATATATGGAAATGTCCCATCACCGCACGCTTATTCATGTGACCACATTTTACATTTATTGCACATAACCCACTTTTATTTAGGTTTGCTATTGGAAAATTCATCACCACAAACTCAACAGAAACACTCTTCCTCTGAGGAAGAGTATACGAAAACCTTCTTCTTCCTTTTCTTTACTTTTGGTTTAATAATTTCTTTGGATTTCTTGAGCTTTTGACTGGTTTGTTCTTTTTCTAGTGCTACTTTATCTGGTGTGTCAGTAAGAACCGCAGATTGTCGCTTTTTTCGACCTTTAGGGGATGTTTTACGTTGCGCAGCTTTAGGTAGAGGGCGAATAAGCTCCGGAGAGAATATATTTGGGCCTTTCAAAGTCTTTTGGGAACTATTTATATTCGATAGTGATGTTGAAGCAAGGGGTTCACTTACTTGAAAAGAGACAAGTGACCGTTGATTATCGTGAACACTAGCTGGTAACATCGGAGCAAGCTGTAAGATGTTACATTTTGCCCCTGAAACCTTGTTACAACTTGCCCCGAAATTATTTTTTTTTGTTTTATATCGGCAAATAAAGCAATAAGCATCAAACTTCGCTGTGATTCATTTGTGCCCAAGAAACCAAACTTGAGTAGGTTTCTATGAGTAGTTATTTGAAATTGAAGTACGAGGTCGAAATTTACTTACACGCTTGAAATATGAACAAAGTCGGAAATAATAGTAACATCAACATCGGCTGCTTGACTTGCTGCGTACTACTGAGCGTCATAGTGTTTCTTGGTTGCTCGTTCGTAATGCGAAGTTGCCAGATTTTATAGTCAGGAAATATTTGATATGTTACAACTTACCCCGTGTTACAACCTGCCCCGGTCTCCCCTATATGGTTTACACGCATTGAATAAGCAACTCGAGATTATGCATCGAGCAGTACTAAAAAAATTAATTCTGTAAATTAGAGTTAGAGTGATACTAATGAAGAAATGCCACATTTAGATGGTACGAGTAGTAAGTATTCATAGCCTAAAATAACAGAATAATATAAACAACTTCAGTAGCACAAAAGAATAGAGTAAATCATCATAATATAGGGAAACCAGACAGCAGCTTTTACCATTTGCCTATTTAACACTGACTGGCTGGGTAGTAAAACTCCTAACAAGGGAGCACCGGCAGGTGCCCTATTCCGATTTCGATAAAACGTCACAGATTGAAAGAGTACTTTAAAATAAGACGCACGATAGATTTTGGACCCCACCTCACTCCAAAGTTTAGGCAGTTTTTCAATTTTTATTAATTTATTTGAAATGATAATAAATATTAAAAGATTCTTTTAACATAATTTGCACCATCTTACAGGATCTTGAGATCTTGTAATGGTGATGCTACCTATCTTTGCAAAATTCAATCACGGGGGACCTCCCAATTTTTTATCTCATTTGTTATATTCGCCAAAAATAGGTCGCATTTGTATAGAAAACGATAGTCTATAGTAAGTTTACAAAAGTAATACATAAATAACACAATAATGTAATTTTTTAATTTCAATAACGTTTTGTAGAAATGCAGGAATTACATAGCTACTAGTTGATAATGAGTTTGACAACATGTAAATAGCAATCAGTGCATAAACTATAGTAACATGCACATTGAATACCGACCTGTTTGTGAACACATCATGCTGAAGTTAAATATCTAATCTTAGTAATTATATTACTTTTTAAATATATTATACGGCATGGGTTTCTACACAAATACGACCTACTCTTTTGAAAAAGAAAAATAAGGGAAGAGGGAGCGTACAGCCGGCTCAGCTACTGATAGATGGCGTCATCCTTGGGAGCATGTAATATGTTGTAAGTTATATTAAAAGAATCTTTTAATAATTATTATCATTTTAAGATATTAATAAAAATTGTTCAAATTTTGGAGTGGAGTGGTGCCAAAAATCGACCGATTGGGCTGCTAAAAAAATAAGTACTTTTTATTTTGAGGCACTCTTTCAATCTGTAAAGTTTAATCGAATTCTAATATGTCATCTGCCAATGTTCCATTGTAAGTTGTTAAAGTAGGAAGGAAGTTGTATTATGTTTCATACTATTTATTCCTGTGCATTTTAGATTAATTTTGTACTTTATGGGCGAGAGTATCCGAAAAGGTATCTTAACCAGTAAATCTACGGACTCTACTCTTAGTTGAATATAAATTGTTAAAAAATATCAAAGACTATAATGCATTTCGTAAACCATGCAAAGCATTTTTTAATTATTTACAACACCTATGTCCAGGCTTTTAAATTATCTTAAAACTACTACCTTATTTTTTTTGTCAGATGCAGCTGCAGCTCAGTGTTGTAGGTTTTACTACATTATTTCAAATAGGAATATTCGTTTTTCTTTGATGCTTTTTCTTATAATAAATCGATTTCTCACAGTTCTGAAATGTTCTGTAACTAATTATTGCATGTTTCTATATTGTTATTGTTCACAATGCATATATGGAATTCTAATATCGTACATTAGTACAACATTATTATGTTATTATATTAAAGTTTTGAGTTATTTGGACGCGACATAAAAGCCAGCGAATTTACAAATTCTTAGATTAGATTTTTTATTCAGATCCAAATATAATGTCTTTCCAATTAATAATCCATGGATCATAGGAAGATATTTCCAGCTATTCTAACGTTGAAAATAGTAATCCCACCACTAACGAACCTGCGAGTGAATTAGTTGTATACGTACATACGTACCTACACAGTTTGTAAAAAGTATTACCTACAATATTTCCAAAGATAGGGATGTATTTACGAAATAAACCAGGTTTTACGTACATACATACATATATTCCAGTAACAAATTATTGTTTGACAGCGGAATAGAATAAGAATGGTTCAGCGATAGATTTGTATTTTTCTTACTACGGTTTCAGTCATGTTGTTGTTGTTTCTGTTCCAATAAACATAAATGGACAAATAATGTAATATTAGAGGTGTTAGACATATAGCAGGATAATGTAGAACATCGCATGAAAGTAACACTGCATCAGATGAGAGTCCTTCCATCATTACCGCAAAATACGACTATATAGAAATGACATCTGCTTACAATTCTTATCAAGTAAATATGTATGTTGTCAGGATAGAAGATAGAATTTAAACTTTCCGTGGCAATATCACATTATAAAATTCTTCATGTATTTAGAAAATTATTTTATTGCACTGTTAGGCTGTCATGATTCCTTAGTTGTATATTAAATCATTTGGACACACTGATTACTTTAGTAAAATTAATTCTAGTTATGTATGTATTTTTACACCGCCTATTGGTTGTGGTGTCTTGCAGTCGCGATTGAAACCTCTAATCTACTTATTTTAAGGACATTAATGCAATTTAAGGACGGTTTAGTGGAGGGATAAAAACGAAATGTTTTAATTTACAGATGCCAGCATTATAACATCGTAATATCAATCCAAACTGCGCTGAAGTACGGAACGAATTGTTCAGAATCCAAGAAGAAATTTCACAGTTCGTGGCTTCCCGAAAGCGGAACCGTTTCTCGGATGAAGTCATCACACTCAGCGGGACAAGCGGGTTATGTGAGCATAATCATGCACCTGTCCCTTTATTGAAAATTTACAACGGTTTGCGCAACATCGTTCCTTTACAATGGTATCACTTATCATTATGTTGTGTATGCCTACATTATATTTATATGTGTATACGAGGTTATTGGTACTTCCTGGAAGTAGAAGATTACGCATAATAAAGCTTCCATATATTTTACTCTACCTGCTGACTTTATTGCGCATTGTAGTAATTTAATTGAGGCATGTCGGTCTCTTGAGAGTGTTATGATTTTACGATTTGGTAAATTGTTGATATAAGATAACGAATTTTGTTCCGAAAGCTATTATCTTAAATAAATATTTCGCAGAACTATGTGACCTAGTAAACTGCTTTAGTTAACACATGTGCCCACATTGTGAGATATTACATTGTGTCAATTCTTTTTGAAACGGTACTACTGCGACAATACAAAATTTGTAACTATATTTACACACCTGTCATTCTTTTACTCATTTTACAACTATTTACTGCGAATAATTACAAGCAATCTTGGTACTCAATAAAAAAGTCGATATGATTTTAGATCTGAGGTAGAGTACAAAATTTAGTCACTTAAAATAATTTCAGATTTTTAAATTATCTGCTGTCGTCCCATTTCAATTGTAATTATTTTAACTTTATTATTGATTCTAGTATTCATTACAGTCATACACACATATTGTTCAACATTTTTCGTGAAATTTCATTATAATCATGTAAGTAAGAGGTTAGAGTTATATTTCATAACTAATTACGAAAAGTAATTCTGTCTGTAATACAATTATATTCCCCATCCTCAAGCTCCAATTAAAGTGGCTTAATCAAATTAATTTACTAAAACAGGTAAAATCTCCTATCCACAAGAAATTTACCTCTTTTCGCACTATGGCAACTGAATATTCATATCTGGCCATGTGAAGTTCTAGAATTAAAGCCTGAAATGTATCTCAGCAGAATATTGACTTTCTGTCTTAAACTTATAATTTACACCCTTAACATTCGGGGTGTAAAAACGAGTCCCAGTCTCAAACGCATATGAATCATTATGATGAATTAACGACAAACATTTAGAAAACACCCCTCAGTGTACGTCTCGTTCCGCCAATACCGTGACAACGTTCCAGTGACGTAGTTACGACGGGGAAAAATTATTGCTCAATATCTTACGTAGTCTCTTCGCTTCGGACTGAATCATATTTTTAAATATAAATAATTATACACTCTTCCATGCTTTAAGGATGTATAGATAACCTGAATAATGCCTCTAAAACGTATTCTTTTCTAAATTTATAATGCATTGTAATAATTTTCGACAAAAATAGATGCCTGTGTACGTGCATCTGTATGCATAATCTACACCTTCAAGTTTTAAATAAGACAGGTAACGAAATATTTTAATTGGGATGCGTGAGCAATCCTAGGCTAGACAGGTAAAATCAGCACTTATCACATCTTTGTCAATAGTATAACTTGACGACTATAACAGATAGAATAGTGCTCTCCTAGACTTTTTTACAGAAAATTTTATATGCTCTACAGAAAAAGTCTTACAAATTTTTTGATAGCTTGCGCCGGTGAGGCTGTGTCTGCAAAAGAAACGAAAATATTATGAAAACGTTTCTTTTCTCACAGGCGCAGCCTCAACGAAGTAAGTTATCGAAAGCCTTTTTAGGTCTTTTTTAGAGCATAACATTTTCTAGAAAAAAGTCCTGAAGAATACTATTCTATCTGATACGGTTTACAAATTATACAACATATTTGCAAGGATGTTATCTTCGAAAAAAGTAATGTTTTCATGACATTTTTGCTTCTTTCCAAAGGTGTTATCTTCTCTAGGACCACGATTAAAATATTTGATCTCTCTACTCTGGGGCGAATTTCGGAGCCGGTCCTCACCTACTCTATCGTGCTATTGCTGAGTTTCCAGTTATTTAATGTCTGCACATTAAATTTCAGTAGCAGATATGTACTTTCTTCTAGACGTCTAGCTATTCCTTCATTTTCAACTTTCTTGCTTATCATTTATATTTTTATTTATTTAAGTTAACAAATTTAGTGTTAAGTATATGAAATTGACAGTTTGTTTTTCAGTTGACATATTTACAAATAGATATAACAGCTGCAACCGGTCGCCGTTGCCGAAATATAATTAACACTCCAACACTACTCACTACGAAGTAATATTGTAACAAGACCTACAAACAACACATTTACACAAACTAATGTACACTGCAAAAACTGCAGTGTTAGTCCGGCTAGGAACACAGTTATCGAAGTCACTGCGTTCGCATCCTTTATAAATAAAAAGAGCGATACAAATCGACAGCTGCCGTACTTAGGTTACGTTCACAGTGGAGCAACGACGCGAGAGACTAGAGAAGCGGAAGGCGACGAAAACAAAAATTGCACTTGCCTCGCAGCTCGACTCGACTGAAGCACTATGAACTGTATCCTCTGATTCAGGGTTATTGCTTCAGTTGCTACTCTAGTCTCGTAGCTAGTCTCTCGCTTTGTCGCTCTACTGTGAACGTAACTTTAGGCGCTATCAAATGATGTAAGATATTGTGAGAGTCCTAGGTTCAATTCTTCGACATGGAGGTGACTTTTTCCGAAGAATTATATTCCTATCTATCTACCATTTGCTGTTGGTTCGCAAAATAATTAACAGCACAGCATTGTAAACGATGAGACAGTGCTGTAACAAAGCTATTGATCGCAGATGCACATATTAAAGCAATAGTCAAGAAAGCAATGCAGCGTAGAAAGCTTTTGTAAATAGTACCTACCCCACAACAAAAAAACATAAAAATATGGAAATAAGTTAAATATGTACATATGGTATGGTTAAGTTATATATTTAAGATACCCGTAGAAATTAAATGTGGCAATATTATAGTACATTACAGAATAATAAGAGTGAAGTTTCTTGTTTAATGAAACCTGAACAGAAGAATAATTGCTATGATACAAATGATTGACAGCAAAAATAAAAATATAATGAAATATAAAAGTTAGATATATTAATTCTATTGAATTATATGCAGAAAATTCTCTAATTAACTGTGGGAACATTTTCAGTCGATAATGAAAAGATCTCTCTGGAGTTGTTTCAGTTTCCGAAATATAATCATTCTAAATGTTTCTAGCAACCTATCGTCACAATTATGCTCTTTGAAAGTTAATTATTAAATTGCACCACACCGTTACTGTTATGAACACCTACAACTCACAGTCGTTTGACCCCATTCAGAGCTACTTTGGGCTCGAACGAATCTGATGTTACCTTTAGATCCCCGTGTTCTCAGAGAGCCATGCTGTTAACTTTCCAAGCAAGCTTAGCTAGACAACTTATGCATAGAACCGTTCAAACCAACGCCAACAATAGCAATCAAACGCAACAACGTAGATCGTGAGCAACAACCAAATATTTTAAGACACCCAGCAATACCCAAGCGTAATAAAACGAATCAATATGGAAACGACATGACAAATAATCTAGGACTACTATTCAATATGAATACAATTGTAGCAATCTTGAGTGATTAATTAAATTAGAATAAATATACGAAGGTGTGAGACTATTACTTTGATAATGAACCCTAAACACTCCCAACCGTTTGATAAACCTCATACAGAGATTTATCAGTGCAAATCTCAGATCAATAATCCCTTGTTGCCTGGGCAGTGAAAAAAACATGTACATATGTGACCGTGTTATTTAGTAAATAGTGCATTATTTTATCTGTACATCGCAGTTTAGTTTGTGCAATAGAATAAGTTTCTGTTATCGAAAAACTGGAACTGTCACGAGAAAATTTTCGAATAATGATTTACTATAATTTGAAGAAATACTTGAGCGCGTATGAGTGCGAGAAAAGTTTAAAATGGGCATTGAGAAATCTCGCACCATCATTGGCTACTCTTTATAAATGGTAAAAAGAATTTGAACGAGGTTGCAAGTCGGTGGTACAATAAAAGGAGCTGGCCGTCCTTTCACTGCTGTTAACACTGAGAAAACATAGCTGCGGTGAAGAAGATGATGGAAGAAGACGATCCATTACCTATGCAATGATAGAGTCCAATCTGAAGTTCGATTTGTACCTCATCAACTGACAGATTCACAAAAAGCAAAAAGTGTTAAAATTTGCCAACAAACTTTAGATATGTTGAATGCTGGAGGCCATCAAATTATTTCTAAAATTGTAATTGGCGGTGAAACGTACATATATACCATTTTTTGATGTTCCCACTTGCCAAGAAAGCCGAGTCTAAATACATCAAGATCAGGAAACCCCTACGATAGTGAAAAAACAACCAACAATGACAAAAGTTAGGTACCCAGTATTTTTTAGAAGTTTGTTAATGTTACCTCTGAATGGTATGTTGAAAACTGCTTGCTTACTGTGTTCAGTAAAATGTCAGGAGTGGAAATCATATTACATCATGATAACGCGTTGTCCCATACAGCGGAAAAGACAATCAAAATTATTCCTACCGGATTTGGCGATGAGTAACGTCTGCCTATTTTTTGAGTTCAAAATACATTTGAGAGGGGGAAGGTTTCACTCACAACCAGAAGAAGTGATAAACAGCGCCGTTAAGTGTTTTTTGGACAGTATCCCTACAGACAACTGGTTGAACGCTTTTAAACTATTAAAGGAGAGAACGTTTAAGTGTATTATTGTAAGTGGCAACTACTTTGAACATATTCAAAATAAAAGTTCTAAAAGCTTGTATAAATTTTTCTATTCTCAATAATTCTAGCTTGTCCCTCGTATATGCCGCTTTATATACAGTGTGTTTCCTAACGATGGTACGTAACTTCAGAAGGTTATCCGTTAGGTCGTTTTAAGAAAAAAAGTTCCTATGAACATATGTCCAGAGTTGCTTCGTTACTGAGATAGAGGGCGTTGAAGTTTAAACAAAACCCGAAAATGTCAATAGCTGTCAAGAGTTATCAATTAACAGTGATTTCAGCATGAATAATTTTACTAACACCGAAATGGCTAACATGCACTTCATTTATGGATTAGCAAATGGAAATGCGGAAGAAGCACGGAGAATTTACCAGGGCAGATATCCTAACATAGTAATTCCATGTGCGAAAACGTTTGGAACGCTACATGCAAGATTGTGTGAAACTGGGAGTTTAAATAAAAGAAAAGGAAGTGGAAGACCAACAACTGTAGACACACCTGAACTAGAAGAAGCTATTCTTGATGAGATAGAAGAAAATCCTTCACTTAGTACCAGGAAGATTGCACTACAGCTGGAAGTCAGCCCAACAACCGTTTGGAAAGTTTTAAAAAGAAACCTCCTTTACCCATATCACATACAGCGGGTCCAAGCTCTACTGCCTCAGGATTTTCACACAAGATTAATGTTTTGCAGGTGGCTTATGCATATGATGGCGCACAATAATAATTTTTTACGAAATATTTTATTTACGGACGAGGCAAATTTTTCACGAGATGCTATTGTGAACTTTCACAATGACCATTTTTGGGCCGACGAAAATCCCCACGTTATTAGAGAAAGTCATTTTCAGCAACATTTTTCGCTGAACGTTTGGGCAGGATTTATTGGTGACTATTTAATTGGCCCATTTTTTTTACCAGCAAGATTAACAGGTGAAACCTACACAGACTTTTTGCGACATCATTTACCCATTTTATTAGACGAAGTACCCCTACTTGTAAGAGCCTCCATGTGGTTTATGCACGACGGGGCTCCAGTTCATTTTTGTGTTGTTGCTCGTCAGCATCTCGACATTGCCTACCCTAATCGCTGGATTGGCCGTGCAGGACCTCAAAATTGGCCAGCTCGCAGTCCTGATATGAATCCTATAGATTTCTATTTATGGGGTCATCTGAAGGCTCTTGTTTACAAAACTCCTATAATAGATGTGAATGACTTGAGGAATCGGGTAATTGACAGTTGCAATGTCATAAGGAATACTCCAGGTATTTTTGAACGTGCCAGACAATCAAGGACAAATCGATTGCAGTCGTGCATTTTATCGGAAGGTAGTCATTTTGCTCATTTAATGTAAGGTATAAATTGTTATTTTTACATTCCTAGCTAGGAAGGTATTGATTTCGCCAAAATAAAACACCAAAAATGTTTATTTATTTTTCTCTTCAAAGCTTTGTATCTCAGAAACGAAGCAACTCTGGACATATGTTCATAGGAACTTTTTTTCTTAAAACGACCTAACGGATCACCCTATGAAGTTACGTACCATCATTAGGAAACACCCTGTATATACTGTTGTACAGAGCGTAATTTATATAATTCCTTGTATGCATGGGCGCATAAATATGAGGATTTTATAGTCTGACAGCTAAATAGCACATTTTTTTTATTTGATATTTAATTCGTTCTCTTCAAATGAAACAAAACATGTATAGCAAATATGAATCTATCAAAAAATATTTAATTCTCAGCACTAACCTTCCACTTTAAGCGACATGATATTGAGAAAACAATCTCTGTAGAATCTCTGTAAAATTCAAGTGGTTTACATCCTGCTATACACATTATCTCTATCCTTATTGTTTGTTCAGTAGAAAAATTTCAGCTCGCCTGTGGTAGCATTGGTGACATAAGTAGTGGTAAGTAGTGGATTGCAGTACTAAAGTTGTTTATTAGTAAGTAATTGTGTTATTACAAATCATCAGTATTACATAAAATATATTAGGTACTACACTATATTTGACAAAAATGTCATAAGCGATATAATACGTCCCTATTAGTATTATTAGATGCAATTAGTAAACTTTATCTTGTTTTTTTTGTAACTTGATTTATGTCTACTCAGCAATTATTCATTTCTATACAAAACATATATCATAGGCGTAAGTACATAGGTTCAATTTATGTTAAGTCAAATTACTTCAGACTAATGAATAATGTAGTAATTTAGACGGAATACTCAGCTATACTGTGCTCAATATGAATGCTGTGTTGTTATTTTTCTTCAAATATTGTCAACGATTGTTGTAAAGCATTCATGTTGGGTAAGGGTGTTTCGTTTCTTGAGTTGAGTGTTTGGGTGCTGAATGTATGGGATTGCAAGTTATTTTCTTCGTGTGCTTGATTCCTTGGCTGACTATATATGCAATGTGAATTCTTTGTATTAACTCATTTCCCAAATTTTACACAAGGGAGGTATGCAATAGTGCGAATGCTGTCACTAGAGCTCCTGTGGTCGTTGGGCTCTTGCTTCTTGTTTGACATTCGGACACGTCCGACTGGGTTCTCTAATGGCACAGTTCCAATGACACCAAAATGCCTCTGTATGAGGCCTATCAAACTGTTGTGGGTACTTGGCGTCCACAAGAGTATCGATGTGGTAGCCCCAATCTTGCGCATATCTCCTTTGTTCTAATTTGGGATCAATGACTACTGCAATGTATTCATGTTGGGTTATAGTCTTGCATTCTTTATCGTGTCGTTTCTTTCACAATGACACGAATTCTCTTGAGTGTTTGTGTTCTGAGTGTGTGAGAGTGATGTTGGAGTGCAAGTTATTTTCTTCGTGTGTTAGATAAACGAATGTGAGCGATTTGTTGGTGAGTGTGTGAGGGTGATGTTGGGGTGCAAGATATTTTCATATTGTGCTGGTTGAGTGACTGTGTGCGATTATTCGGTGAATGTGTGAGGGTGACGTTGGAGTGCAAGTTATTTTCTTCGTGTGTTTGATTTCTTGGCTGACCATATATTCAATGTGAATGCTCTGTAGTTACTCATTTGCTCATTTCCCAAATTTTACACAAGGGAGGTATGCAATAGTGCGAATGCTGTCACTAGAGCTCATATGGTCGTTGGGCTCTTGCTTCTTGTTTGACATTCGGACGCGTCCGACTGGGTGCTGTAATGGCACAGTTCCAATGACACCAAAATGCGTCTGTATGAGGCCTATCAAACTGTTGTGGGTACTTGGCGTCCACAAGAGTATCGATGTGGTAGCCCCAATCTTGCGCACATCTCCTTTGTTCTAATTTGGGATCAATGACTGCTGCAATGTATTCATGTTGGGTTATAGTCTTGCATTCTTTATCGTGTCGTTGCTTCCACAACGACACGAATTCTATTGAGTATATGTGTTCTGATGTTGTGCTTGATGAATGACTGTGTACGATTATTTGGTGAGTGTGTGAGGGTGATGTTGGAGTGCAAGTTAAGTTCGACAACGATTTCTAACGGCGGCGTAGGTTTGTACCAACATTTACGAAGCGTCTACCTTCCTTCTCTACTCTTTTTAGATACGAGCTCCAAGATATTTTTTTAGATTGATTTACCGAAAAATATTTGGTTAGTTAAAGATTAGTATTTGTATCTTTCGTTGTCACTGTTGGTAAATGAACTAAGCAAATATTACGTTCAATATTTAAATTTAGATTAATGTAAAGGTTAACAATTATTGGATTACTGACTAAAATCTAAATTAATTATTATGAGATTGCTGTTACGAAGCGAATATAGTTCATATTCGTTTTGTACGTAAGCATCCAGTAATTGCATACCTATTGCAATTTATGACGTATGTATGTACAGTTTTTGTGTAATATTTGTTCGGGGCTCACCTTTTGCGCCCTTCTACTTTTTCGGTGGTGGGGGACAATAGATGGGTCAGCGTGAGGGAGCAGGGAAATGAGGTGAACAATTTGTTGGCTTTATGTCTTGGTGAAGGTGGAGTAAGTGGAGGCGCTTCAATAATCTTGTATTAACTTGTAAGTTAGCGAAGTATGAAGCTGTATCACTAAGTACATGGAAAGATATGCGTACATGAATTGTACATAATAAAATTTATATTTGGGGCTCGCTTCTTGCGTCCATCAACCTTTTCAGTGGCTGGAGAGAATTGGTGAGTCAGCGTGAGGAACCCGGGAGATTAGGTCAACAATATGTTGGCTTTATCTCTTGGGGAAGGTGGAGTAAGTGGAGGTATTTCAATAGATTGTGAAGCTTGATTCTTCCAAAAATATAGATTTTTGAACTGTCAACATTTGTTATTTCTTTTACCGGTAAATAAAGCTGTTAGATTATACGTAAATAATTCGCAATGAATCTTTGTTTGGAAGCAGTCTGGCTTGAGATTTATTGAAGTCCGCAATAATAATATTAAATTACTTTCTTATTATCCGAGATTAGCTAGAAATTAATCGATTTGGGGCTACGCTAGATGCTGACAGAAATAATGCATATAGTTCATTAGTGTATTGACCACATTCTCGTAACGGGGATCAGTTTGTTTAAGCTTTTGGGTAAATTTACGTCCTACAAATGGCAAACGCCAATCAGATCTTACCGTAAATAACTTATTTGATTCTAATACATCATTTACCGCCAAAATAGCTGTCAGTTTAATTTACCTAATGTGAAGCGGTTTTTATCATTTGGTCCTCTTAATAAAAAACAAGGTATAGTAGTCTTAGTTCTTAATAATTTATATGTATACTTACTCTTTTGTATTGATAGCTGTCTTGTAGCATTTTGCTTTACACCAATCGATTTCATTTTTATATATTACTGCTTGTTATGTTTACCACCATTTAATTGACGAAATTTATTACTAACAAGGGAACACAGAGAAGTGTCCCTCACCCATTTAAATGAAACTTGGTGAGTTTGTAGACTGATGCAGTGTAAGAACAATGGTATAGATGCTCCAAAACTATAAGATATATCGAAAAGAAGTTAGGACAAATATGTATATAATTGTCTTATGAGTACTGAAGGATAGCGACAATAGTTTGCCTGCCACAGTTCTTGTTTTCCAGACAACACCCACACCCTTAACAATTTTTACATAAGAGAGACTTGAAGGAGTCCTATGTATATGTGCGTCACATATTTTTTTAGCGCGTGCTAGTCAGTTAAGAATTCAATAAATAACCTGAACTTAGATTCACATAGATTGTTCTGCTAAGCGTTTGTTGTATGTATAGTTAATGTTTCATTTAAACGATTTGAAACGACGCATATCGATACTTTGCATCAATTTCCGAATGAGTCGGTAGCTTCATGATATGGTGTTTACTCGTCAGACATTTCAATGCCTGTTTCCAAGTGTTTGATACATCTGCAACAGTTTGTTCTACAATACTCTAGAATTGTGTCTGAGCTCTAAATGCAACGTTAGAAGGCTAAGAATGGAACCCAAAGCTAGTGTAGGTTTTACGATCAAAGTTCGCCTGATACTTAATGAAATTTATATTTATATATTAAACATATCTCACGTATAAGGTAAAGATGGTGAAAATCTTGACGCTACAATGCTATGGAAATAGTCACAATCAATCAATTTAACGTTTTGCATCTTTTATTTAATTTAAATCACATGTTTCGGTTAGCTTTTGTTTATAAAAGTTTAAGTATAAACCTATTTATAACTTTGGCGGAAATGTATTTTATAAATCAGATTCCCACATTTCATTTAAAATTAACCGATGTTTTTAGTACCTATCAGTTAACGAATTGTAAGTTACGATTTCTAAAGCATAAACTATTGAGCAGATAACGGATACGTTATTGACTTAAAGATGGAGAGTTTTGGTAAAATCAGTAGCACGTCAATCTGTTGTCGGGTTTCCAGCTTAATAAATACGTCATTCTAATTACATGTCACGTTCTATTATTGACCGTTCAGCTGTGGTCTAGAGGAAAGCAGTCGAATGCTTTCATATGCAAAGAAGAGGTAAATGATCTTGACAGGAATGACGCTCTATCATGACAATTGAAAAATGCCTGTGCATGAAGCGTGAAGACTTCGTAGTTAGGTCGTTTTCCTCAAGACACCGACCGCGATGGAATAAAATTGAAGTAATTATGAAAAAAGCTAACGCATTATAATAAGGGGATTGAAAGAAGTTCTTAAATTGCTTATTATAAACTGTAAAACTCATTTATGCGGTTAGTTCCTACTAGCAGCGGAAAGTTTTATTCAAACCTGCAATCTGCTTCAATATTTATTAAGATGATTACACCTTACACATAGTCTAGATTCTTGATTGAAGTGATACTGTCATATAATTTTATTTTCTGTTACCTTATATTTATGGTGCTTAATAATTATTCGATACCTGTATGTTGCAAATTTAATTTAGCACCTGAAGTTATGTTCAGAGACTGCAATACAGTTCACTATTTATTGAATTAATAATAAATTGTTTCTACACGTCAGCAACCATATTATGTTAAAGTTTACATATTTAAATGAGATACTTTTATCCAAATTTGCTTGTATTATTTATGAAAACATCAACAAGTTTGACCTCTAAGTGCCGGTGAACTTACATATACATACATATACAGTATGTACAGCAAACAAAATATTTTAATTAGGATGCGTGAGCAATCGTTAGACTAGGTGAAAATCAACACTTATCACTCCTTTGTAAGTAGTATAACTGAAAGGCCCTAACAGATAGAGCAGTGCTCTTCAGAGCTTTTTCGTAAGTTTTTTTTTCTCTACAGAAAAGATCTTGATAGATTGCGCCGTTGAGGCTGTGTTTGCACCTATTTATTTTGTATACATAAAAACTTTACTGTGCACTGTAGAAAACGTTCTTCCTTTATTACAAACAATACCTATGGCTACCTAACAAAAACAACGCTATGTAATTGTGTGCTTGGTTGCCTCAACAGCCGGCGCATGCGTTGACCATACATGACGGCCCGCCTTGAAAGCCGCACTTTCAAAGATGAGTCACTGAATTGGTAGTTTTCCTAAGTTCATTATCGCCCGTGTATCTTAACCAGCTTATAATTTGCTCAACGCAACGCGCATTAAGTCGCCACTTCCTGGATGGATCTCAGTTACTTGTGCCAATGGCCATTTGTCATCTTCTTCTTCTTCTAGGGTGGTATGCTCTTTCTTCGATTTGGATCGCTGTTGAAGCGTTGACATCCTCTTCCATCTCTTCCGAATATCTTGTGTCACTCGCTGTAGATGCTGCCATCGATTTAGTAGATTGAGTTTCACTGTCGTCAAGTCCGGTTCTTGAGAGCCTTCAAATTAGTCTCCGAGAATAAAATGTTTAGGAGAGAGACCGCTTAGCTCGGACGGATCGGCTGACAATGGAGTGAAGAGTCGGGAATTAATACTTATACTTGTGTTAGTATTGTGTAATACTCCTCAAAAGTTAAGATTGTTTTGCCAAAATTACTTTCCTTATGTGTCGTTTCACTAATGTTACGGTGGCCTCCCAAAGACCTCTAAAATGGAGACTGCAAAATGCCATGTAATTATTGTTTAATAATTTGCCAACTTGCTTCAGCTCATTGTTAGCATCTTAAAAAATTGATTGCATTATCGCTGTATATGTGTTTACAATCTTTTCTTCGTGCTACAAAGCCCCTTAGTGCTGCCAGAAGTGCTTCGTATCTCAAACTAGATATGAGTTCTAAATGGATTGCTTTCGTCACAAAACAAACAAAAACCGCTATGTAACATTTGTTGAGGGAAACTCTTCCTCTTCTGTGACTTGCTCCTATAAGCATAGGTCCACCAAAATCAACTCCCGTGATTTCGAATAGTCGTGCTTCTTGTACTCTGCTGTGAGGTAAATTGCCCTTGTTTTGACTTAGAATCCTAGAAGATGTCTTAAAATAAGTAACACATGATCTTACCATTTTCTTCGTTGCGCTTCTCGCCACTGAAATCCAGTACTTTAAATGCAGATTACATAGTATGACCTGTGGTCCTGCATGCAGCCATTACCCATGTGTATGATGATGAGAGTTCTTAATGGATTCTTCGTTGGAAGTAAGTATGGATATTTGTGTGAATAGGGTATATTTGCATACATGATTCTACCTCCTACCCTTTGGATTTAATTGTCGTCTAAAAAAGGTCGTGAAATTGGTATCTTGCTGCTGTGTGTATACTCTCAATTACCTTTAAATCGTTAATTTTGCGGGAGTACTCTGCCTGTTGTGCAAGTTTCACTAAAGGTGCGGTTGCGAAATTGAACTCCTTGACAGTGAGAGGTCCAATTGTGTTTAAATCTTAAATACCACCCCAGAATTTACGTTGGTTTGGTAAACAAGGATATTTGTTAAATATCTCTGAATCTATTGTTGTTACGTGTGTTAATGTTTGTTCTTTCTTTTCTCTAATGGTGATTCATCGTACGTGTAAGATTCTCTTGAATGCGGTGCAGGCGATGCATTCTCATTCTGGATTAAACACGAGGGCTATCGTGGTTATTCCCCTTTCTAAATTACCAATTATGTCACTTGGATATTTCCCACGTTTAATTAAATCAGCAGAATCTTCTCCACCTGGAATGTGTCTCTATGTCACTTTTGGGCTTTATCTTTGTATAATGCTGATCCTGTTCAACGATCCAACGAAGGTTTTACAAACAGATGGACATATGTGAATTCATACTAATGTCATTAATATTTTAGGCAGAAATATTCATTTGTTTAATAAGGTACTTGACAAAGACCTTTCAATGTTACCAAGATTTGATTAACTACGAAAAAGATTTCGTTGTTCTTCAGATAAAATAAAATATGCATCATAATTTAAAGATATTTTTGGTACTACATCGAAGTCTTACGATAAATTGCACCATATGCAAGGTACATATAGTAACAAAGTTATTTCAAGTACTTCATTTAAAATAAGCGAATATGATGAAGACGTCAATATTTAGATAACACCGGTCTCTGGAAGCAACGGCTATCGCGCACAAGGAGCAGAACATCGAGCAAGAAAAAAAAAGAACAATGAAAGAAAAACGGCAATATATTTTAACAAGGTGACAAGAATTATGGCAGCGCGTTCTTCTCCCCCCTCCATTCACACGCACACATTTATTCGTACAACGTATACGTAGATAGATATATTTCGCTCTTTCCACGTAACAGAACGTACGCCTATGACTTAAGTCCCGAATGTAACAACGTCAGTCGTCTGTTCCCCGACAGTATGACAGCGCGCCACAAAGATCCGAACGATTTATGCCACTGGATCCTTTTGTGTTTTACCTAACGCACTATGCATTAAAGGCAATAAATCAATTTTATGGTTTTGTAAATCAAACTTGCTTTAATGGTATTTCTGTCTTTCTCTCTCTTATATTCTCTCTACTGTATGCACGCGTATCTATAGTACATCATTCACATAAAATGTATTATGCAGGATATATCTGGATATACATTGATGATGTCGAATGAGTCAGTAAGTGACCGTTTTCGCTGAACCGTTGTCGTTATATATTTGTACCAAATGTTTATTTGCATGGTTAACTGTTTACGATTATTGGCAGAAAAAAATACAATGGAATTGTAAACCTAACGGACCTCATTTAGACGATGATAAAATATCTTACTTGTGTATGTAAATCAGTAGGGAATATTATCTTTATTGATACGTATTTGTAGCACATACTATATATGTATGTAAGTATGTATATCATACACCAACGCATTTATGCACCTTAGACTTGCGTCGTTTAAGGTATTAAGTACCATAATCAAAATAAGCAATCTCCTAAAGTTTTTTTGCCAAATGTACACCGGAAGCAAAGAGATTAGTTGAATACTGTGATTTCACACACACTGATTTAGAGTGGTGGCCATATAATTAAGAACGCTAGATTGTTGGTATATCTTTCATACTTACTGGTGCTAAATTAACTAATTAAGCCGTATATCTGTTCAAATATTTTATTGACCTAGAAATGTATTCACAAACAAAATAAAATATTTAATATATCTATAACATTTTAAATGTAAACTTTTTGCGGGAAATCCTGTTTTTTGCAAAACTTCGGCAAATTCCTGACCCATAGATTCAATGAGATGGGCACAACCTTCTTCGGGAATACTCTGCTACACTACTTGCTCAAACAGACTATCTACGTTTCTTTTGTCCTTCTGTCGCACAATCCCCTTGACATCGTTCCATAAATTTTCGATAGGGCTCAGGTCCGGATTGCACGAGGGCCAGGTCAGAACTGGGACTGCATTCTGATCTAGCCTGCGTTGGATCATTGTTGTGTTGGAATTTGAAAACAACCAGGAAATTATACGCATAAGGCAGCATCACGGTTTTAAAATGTTCACATACAGGTGCTAGTCCACAATGCTTTGGATTCTGTAAATTGGACCAACTGCGTACCAGGACATGCAACCCCAAACCATTATGGAACCAGCTGCATGCTTCAGGGTTATTTCAGTATACCTCCGATCGAATTCTTTGCATGATGGACGACGTACGTACCTACTGTTTGCCATCAGAACCTAATCGATTAGTTTTGATTTCGTCGGACCAGAGTACATGTTTCCATTGGTTAATCGTCCATTCTCTGTGAATTGTTGTAAATTGTATTTCTTTGCCTTTTGTTTATGCTTGTTAAGCAAACGCTTCTTACCGCGCCACTCTTCCGAACAGTTGCGCTTTACATAAACGACGTCTAATAGTTCTTGCTGAGACTTCAGAACCAGCTTCTCCAAATATCTCTTGCCCTATTGCGCCCAAAATTTGAAAATAAATGGTCAAGAATTTGCAGATTCTTTTTAACTTGTCGCTGCAAGTGAAAGTTTTAGCACATCTTTACGTTCTTGAAATGCTTAACAAAATTTTGGATACATGACTTGTGCTAATATGTCTTCAACCGAAGGATACTGACAAATTAAAGAAAAGTAAATAGTAAATTTTGTAAAGAACACAAATAATCAATACTTCGAAAACAATTGGTTTTTGTATAAGACCTGTTGGACTATCTGTATTTTCAATGAACTTTACTATCACATTGTTCAATATGTTGTTGCGTACAAATTACCCTGTATATAGTATTTAGCCAAATGGTGTGTAGCTCCATTTTGGTTTAGAAATGTTATAATTACAAGAATAGGCTGTATCTGCAGAGACACAATATAAATGCGGTATAACCTAATACTTCACCTTCATTCTAATACCTTCATTCTAATACTATACTTCATTCTAATACTATACTATTTTTGATACTTCCACAAAATAGTTAGTTTTTTAAATATTGAGTATGTATTACATAGTTATTTGTTTCGAATTTATAGAATGTTGTTCTAGTGATAGAATTCACAAATGTTATGTGTATGTCTTGTTTTCTATTCTCTCACGATCCAGTTTTACAATAACATACACTAATGCAGAGCTTGTGGAGGAGGCTGTCGATGTAGGATTATACACCACTGGGTGTGCCATGTGGCTTGTTCCTTTCATTCCACAATTCGCAACGTTGACGAGTTTTATGTCACCTTTACGGCCCTTTTACGTGCAATTAAATCCAGTATTTGTGTGCACGTGAACAACGCATGTTCCGGATAGAAGCAATAACTCTTCGAAAACAATGTTATTGTGATGACGGAGTCCTTTTCCCATCTTGAGACGCATACGCTTGTTTGTTTTATTAGGTTCTTGTTCGCCCGTAAAGTGTATATCTGGTAAGACGTTAATTGGTAAAATGTGTAGGCAGAGTGTGAAAATGTATTCAGCAACACGATCAATATGGAAGGACGTTTATGTTCGAGCTACTCAATTGAGTTGTGTCATACATTGACAGGTAAGAAAGTGGAAACGCAAAAAACAAATCAGAATGTTAGATCGGGGTGCCTCCGTGCGTAACACGTAAAACCAACCTTTTTCTCGTTCTTTTACATAGATGCATTTTTTGGATGCATACATTTGTATATTAAGTTAAATTAGCATACAAAAAATTTATAGGTTCCAGTTATTTACAGATGGTGGTTGAAGTTTTTTTAGTTAGTACTTACACTTACCACAACTAGTAGTAGTAGTCGTTGTTGATAGCTGCTGTTTGACCCTCTGCCGTAAACACAAGATCCGTTATTATGATCTTGTTAATTATTGGAATTCTATAACAAACTATTTTCATTAGCGCGACTTCTATTACTAACCACTTGCCCGGCACAGTGGAAGTTCTACCGTTCTATCGCGCACCATTAGCAATCAATTGCTCGTAGTTGCTCTGATGCAGCAACAGAGTGTTCACAATCTTAGCCTCACTGATATGTTTTAGCAAACATAAAAAATGTGGTTCATACTGTGGTTGTAGGTGTAGCAGTTGCTGTGTCATTAATTTATGGTTTAACACTAGAACCGCCGAAATTTACGCCACCCTAGAACCGCCGAGGGGACAAATTTGTCCCCTATGTCAAACATTGCCTGCAATGTGACAAAATGTGGATTGACAGTATTTTAGGTCCTTTTGATGGTTTTCAATCAATTTATAATAATTCCTTTCTACAATTTTGCGAAAAAAAATTATTTAAAATCAGTTTTTACATTTTTATATACTGAATTCTAAAAAAAACAATAATCAAACTAACACATAAAGAAGATTTTTGCTCAAATCTTAGAAACCTCATAATCTCTCGAAAACGATTATGTGCCATAGTTTTCCCTGCGAAAGGTAAACCCCATTTCTTCGGCCATAATGATTCTAACTCAAGGCCTTTGGCTCCAGTTGCCCCACGTGCATATAAAATTGCTATAAACGCTTTCAATTCTTGAAGAGATACAGACCAATCATCGACCTCCTGACATCTTCTAGGTTCTTGTTCGGTGCATTTTTCAATGTGTTTTAGAATACGGTCATCAATAATCAAAAGCCAGGCACTTGACACTTATCTTCGTCTATACCTTGCCTAGCAAGGCCTGATGGACCTGGTAATTCTCGTAAAATATTTTGTTGCGCTCGTCTTTCTGCGGGGGTGTCTCCTACTGCTCCCCCGTCCACTCAGTTCCATCAGGTGCTATAACTTTATTCCCGTAACTCAAATCTGAACACTGAGTCTCCTACGTTTCCTTCCACTTAGAGCCCGTGAAGTGTTAGCAGGATGAGCTGGCACATTCCTTGAAGTGTTGGGGATTGCTGCAGAAATCTCAGGATTGTTTATTTTAGGCCGCCTCCTATTAGCTGACCGACAATGTGTAGGACTATTCAGTGAAACTTCTGTAAACAAGAAACGTTATGATGCGCAAGTGACGTCAGAATTTACGTCTGCGCATAATGAAATAGTGCTGCGAGAACATAATATTGCAGTATATGTAAAACAAATCACAACTAACATGAGTTTTAGTCGTTTACACAATGTTTAGATAGTAGGAGACAAAAATGTCCTCTCGGAGGTTCTAGGTAAAAGGCCTTTTTAAAAAATATATAGAAGCCAAAGAAAAGGGCGGTTTGTAGAATAGAGGTATGCCTTAAATAAATAAAAGTCGAGAAACCACAACATCTTACATGCATAAACACCGTTTTTACAGCAACATGAAATTACAAAAGTGACAAATTTGTCCCCTCGGTGGTTCTAGTGTTAACCATTTATAGAAAAATTACTAATTAATTCCGCGTTTAAATATTAGCACAACCCGATGCCCAAAATAATTCAATTTACATAAAGAAGAGTAACTAGCATTCTGTAGTGTATAGGATTTTCAGAAATAGCACTCTTTGAACTTGACGTAAACATTGATGAAAACATTCGAGCGCGACAATCATGGAAATAACGCAATAAATTTCTTGGTTGGCTACTGTGTGTTTTTTCTTTAAACCTTAAAAGTCTAAGAAAGGGAGCGGAAGATACATCAGATACCTTCGATGCGAGTGTGTGTGCTTGTTCTTGGAGAAGTATATACGGCGTGCGGCTGGTTGCAATCTAAAACGGGCACTGTGTGTTCATAGTACAAACGTTGCTTAATACTGTACGACATAACTGCTGACATGTATTGTATTCAAATTATCGTGGCGAATAGATCGTGACTCCACTACAGAGCACATGCGCAGATACGGGGATTTGTTTATCACAACCCGCTCTCATAAATGACTATTAGCTGACAGATCTATAGTTTACCTTAAAGGACTATATCTGACGTTCTATCTTTACCTGAATTAAAATCAGCGACTCACTAAGAATGCTCGCATTCGTATATTACTGGTTTAAATATTTTGTGTTGCAAGGGACGGAATCTATACTGGTTTCCATCTATCGTATGTATTGTAGTATACACTATTAAGTAGCTTGTAGATGCAGCGGGAGCGCATTATATCTGAACTACTACATATAGGTTGAATGTAGGTACACCATGCAGTTTCTTGTGGATTTGTGTCTTAGAAATGTGGTTATTGCTTTAATTAGGTAATATTCATTGTTATGACTCAATTTATTTTAGTAACGTTAAGCAGCTTTGTCATGCTTATATTTCTAATAAATTACATAACTACATAATTTATTTTCATACCGACACAACGTTGAATACCTGAATGTTGCTGTTTTAATTATAGATCGCCTTTTGTATGCAGCGTTAGATAACCAAATAAAATTTTGAAGAAAAAAATTGTCCACAGCACTAAATGCAAACTTGATATGTTTCAAAATTCAAAAAAATAAATAATGAAATAACTTATTGTTTAAACCAGTGTGATATTATACGTAACAATTACAAACATCTGTCAGAAGTTCTTAATTGTGTCATCAAAGAACAAACATGGTCGCGTATTTAACTAATTGCATACGAACGTGTCCACACCTCCATCTTCGTCAAAGTGATGACCTCCCAGTTTTTCTTTTACTAGCCCAAACAGGTAGTAGTCACACGGCGACAGATTGGGACTATAGGACGAATAATTCATCGCTTTCCGATGAATTTTGTTCAATTTTGATTAATACAGATATGTGTGGCCGAGCATTATCATAGAGCAGAATCACACTTCCAACAGTCATATCTCACCTTTTTTGCCGATAGGCTAAGTAGTTGGCAGAAGTATACAGTGTTAACTGTACGCCGTTCATGAAGAAAGTCAACGAAAAAAGTACCTCTGCGATTCAAAAAATCGTTGCAAAAACTTTTATAGCAGAAAGACAGGTCTTGGTTTTGAACGGTCCTGGTTCTCTAGATTTTCGCTTCCACATACTTGCCTACCTAGATTTCGGGGTACAATTTCTCATCACAGGTGACAATATAGGTACTCAAGGAATCTTGGCAGGTTTTACGCCCTTCTGCGAGAAAACTTTCACACAAGAACTTCAACAGGTCTGTGCACTTCTTATTCGGACATGATGCTGCTAACAGTCAATCTGCTAGGGAAAGCCGAACCGATTTACCAGCAACATACATATGTATATCAAGACGGTACGTTACTTACTAACTTAGGGAGCGTTGAAAAGAAAAGTTCGATTCATATTTGATGCACTATCGTAAATTATACTTACAGGCAAATAGTGAAAACAAATTACCCAATTTAAAGCAACCCTTTAGTTCTTCTATGTAGAACTTGTATCTAGAAAGAATTATCTTTCAAGAAATGTAGATACAAACAGCTGCTGAATGTGGCAACCTAAGCACTTAACGGACTGTACCGACTTCCATTTAGATTTATAAAAGAACATAGCGTAACATATTGACTGTTTACGAAACATAAACACAAGTACGAGTTTGCATGGTGGGTGGCATAATTTTATAGCGAAATCAAGAGCCGTAGAAAGGCATCGTAAAAAATTGCCGAAAAAACAGCACGTTCGGCCATAATTCGGTCGTAGTATCTGGTAGCGGTATCGAAGATGAGGCGCTAGGCTGGTTGCTAATTCAGGCGGGTAAGTGGAGGTGCACTTATCACATGCCTACAGGTTTAATATTTAACAGACTC
This sequence comes from Popillia japonica, assembly GCA_004785975.1. Taxonomy (NCBI): domain Eukaryota; kingdom Metazoa; phylum Arthropoda; class Insecta; order Coleoptera; family Scarabaeidae; genus Popillia; species Popillia japonica. The sequence goes on from ML218470.1 coordinate 35,764, forward strand.
CCGACCATAAACTCGCCGCTTTCCTGACACTCCGTGTCTTTTTAATACCTAAGTTTCATTAACGCCCGCATATAAATCTTTATTGTAACGGAAACCCCGTCTAAATATAAGATAATATCGCGGTGAAGAAGAATTATGTGAGTGTAAAGTTTTTAGTATGTACGGTTATGTCGGTGGATTTTAGGAGTTTAACTAAATAATGTGATGTGTGCCTTTTATTTATGGGCTAATTTCCATATTAACTATATTCGTATTACATGAATGCAACTTATCTTGTATTCGCGCTCGTACATAAGAGGAAAGAACATACAAGCATATATATAAATGCATAGATACAGGATGTACACGCAGGCATTATGTATTTGTTATGTAACGGATGTGAGTACCCTTGCCTTATAAGCGATGATTATTCAATTCTAATCCATAAACTTGATGGCCAACATATCGATGAATATTATACTCGACCATATACCTACTGACGTGTGTTTTCTATTTATTTACATCTTAAAGTCATTTATTATATAAAGTTATTATATAAAGAGTAAATTAGCCCAAAATTAATCTTGGGCAACGACTGGCATAACTCTAACTAAAAATTAGTTCTTTAGTCAGTAATGTTTCTTAAAAGTCTAATTCTATACACTCCTTATATCCCCTTCACGTCAGCAGGTTATTTCCTACCACTAGTGAGCGTCAGTAACATCTGTGACATATTCGCTTTCATGTCATGACTGTTATCTTGTGGTGCATAAATGCAAAATGTGTAACGGGTGTTGACGTAGAAGTTGGTCTTTGTGTAACTTTGTTAAGAAAATGTGAACCAAAATTAATCCAAAAAATTACATAGAGAAAAGAATTACGTATGTTTAGTTGAGCATTTATAGTAAAGCAATACAAAGAAATACTTCAAGCATAACTTGAAAACAATCTAGCAGGCAAAACGCGGGGTTGTCACCTAAATATACTGGTTCTACATCAGGATAGTAAGACCTACAGTAACATACGGGACGATAACATGGTTCTGAAAGGTCACACAAGTAACCATCAGAACTACACATAGTAGTGAAGGGAGTTTCCCATAAAGCATTCTACTCACTAATCACCGACGGGGTCTTCTGGGAATAAAGGCCCATGATAGAGACCTGGGTCATTTCAGAGAGGGCTCTCCCTACTTTTCAGTACGCCGAAAATAATAAATACTGAATAAGCTAACAAGAAATACAGCTTTGAAAAGCAGTTCATCCCTAAAGGAAATATGATTAAATGGTATGCGGATGGTTCCAAAACAGGTTATATGTAGTTGCAAGAATATTCATCCCAAGAACCAAATACTCAGAGCCAATGGAAATTAATCCCGGCGTATGTACGCAAGTGAATCCTGACAGGAATTATCGGAAGCGAAGCATTGCAATTTTCTCCAATAATCAAGCATTCATAATGATGTTTCGTTCTAACACCAATTGTGTGTGAGAATGCTTAGGCAAGCTAAACAATCTAGGTCAGTAAAAACAGGCTTGCATTATTTTGGGTACTGCGATACACTGGAATTACTGGCAAATGGAAAGCTAATCTATTAGCAATCAAAGCCGCTACAGCGTTGTTTGCAGGACCGGAACCGTTTTCCGGAATAGGAATGGACACATATACAAGAGAAAGCCAAGACAGAGAGAGGAAGCTAAGAGCATTCCCCTGAGAGAATATTCCTAGTCTAAGACACTCCAAGGTATTGTTTGGAAATTTCGATAAGTAAAGAGCAAGGATACCTTCACCCGTAAGGGTGCACCGGGACTTTTGATTATATGTATAATTTATAATTATATGTATAATCAAAAGTCCCGGTGCACCCTTACGAGTGAAGGTATCCTTGCTCTTTACTTATCGAAAATTTGGACACCCTGTAGAGAAAGGATCAGGCTAGAACTAAGTAGGAACAAATCATGTGGACTTGCTAGTTATTTCGGCAAAGCTGTCATTGACGAAGAAGAAATACTCTCTACCCCATCACAGCTATTACAGTTTATAAAAGCCCTTAAATTGGATGGGGAGTTATAGCTGTGCGCAAATTCCAGAAACATATAGCTCATGTAAGGAGACACAAACGATTATCAGGTCGCAGTGCATCTCCTTCAACCTAAACTCTAACTCGAAAGAACTTTCAAATCTCACAAAAATTATAAAAATGTAAATATTTATATACTGAGCATTCCATTTGAAGAAAGCAAGTTGAAGAGATATTCCGATATTAGAAATGTTATCATTATAGAAAATTTATACGATTTAACAATATTTTGTGTTTCGTGTGTTTTTGAATAACTTTAGTATATTATATCGATATATGTACATATAATTTATAGCTAGGTAACCATTTCTCTATCCTTCATATTACTTATTTGAGATTGTATCATGATTATTTATTTTCATATTTAGTAAAAGCTGGCGATTTTTATTTCTACAACGAGTAAGTGGAAAATCGCACCTTCATTTCGACTTTGGTCATTTCAACTAAACTTTACTCGAAGATAGACACAAATCATTCATCATTCTGGAAACTTTCCACGGCGCAATATTTGCCGAAAATCTTCTCTTCCCAATAATCGTCTATATTTCGTCTGAGTAACTTTTAACTACTGGAACGTGCGTCTAACGGACACAAATTTCGCTACGGAACTCTAATATAACACATAGCGACTGTTCTGCTCTTCGGTTGACAGAGACATCAAGGATCACATCTGTCGCCTCTTGCGGTCCATCCGGACTATTTTTCCGCCGTCGTTCCATTTTTATGTCTTCGTGTGTTCTTACAATTCGGCTCTTATTGGTCCGCTGCCATCTAATATATTACAGATACTTCTTTATTGTTTCCCTGCATCGATTGAGTGGGCCGCCTTGGTGTGCTGAAGTAGGTTTCTGAAACTTAGTTTCTCGATATCTCGGAGTGCGAAAAGAACTTGAGAATGAATGGAATTTCTGGTTCATGGGTATTTTGTCGTGTATTTAACTGCCGCAATATGTTTTGGCAAATTTTCGTCACACTTAGTTTCCGTTGTTTGTTGTGTATGAATTTTGTAATAATACATACAGTATTTACTAAATTCAAAAAAGAAGAAAACTATAAATCTATATTTGCTATATTATCATTAATATCTGATATAATTACACAAAATACCAACACAAAATACCATGCAATTACTTCAATTTTGTTAGATATTCTATACATTAATAACAATTTATGCTTTTAGTTACCACAGCTGCAAGTACGTGTGCGCAAGTTGATCAAGGAATGCATGCTCATTACAAAATTATTTTGATAGTAGTAGCAGTTGCTTTTGCGAAGTACATAAACTGTGATAGTTCAGTTAAGGTGCAGTAACCAACTATAGTTATACACTATTTGATATTCACTAATAATTACCAAGGAGGACGTTTCAAAACTAAGGTTTAATAAAACAATTAGCTGGGACAACTATAGTTTATTAAACTAAATTCGTAAACTGATTCAACATGGATAATATATTAATTACATAATAATTGATAATATATTGCAAGAAAGGTACTGAAACAGCACATCAGAAATAAATGTCATAAGAACGATAATGAAGCTGTCTCTATACGAAACTTTGTCCCACGATCAGTGAAGATTATGCGTTACGAAATTGTTACGTAGTAAAATTGATCAATTGTTTAAGATACAAAAAAAAATTCTATATTGCTCGTTCTCTTCTTCAGTATATATCAGATCTTGGATTGGATAGTCCAGAATTTGAATTTAAATGAATCTTTTTGTTGTTCTAGACCGATCTAGTGAAAGGTAACTATCTTAACCCAGTCTAGGATTATTTGACATAACCGTATCGGAGCTACTATTTTGCCGCCGAATAAGTAGCAGTTCCGGGGGGGGGGGATCCGGTGCTCCACAGGGCTCGCTGCTGGGACCATCATTGTGGAACATACTGGATGATCGCGTGCTGAACCATCTTGTTGTTGATGCCACGACGATTGCCTTCGCTGAAGATTAGTAGCGAATCATTACTGATGGAGAAGAGCAATAGGAGAAGCAAATCAGCGAATAGATGACAGATTATATACTAACTCTATAGCCAAAGCCAAAGCAATAACTACATATAAAGGGATAAAGAAAGAGAGATCACGTGAATTCCATTCCTAACGGCATGAGAATATCTGTCACAAATTCTGTGAAATACCTGGAAGTATTAATAAGTAAACCGAGGAAAGCAAAATCTTCAATTAGCACGTGATTACTGTTACGACTAAGACGAAAAAAAAACTGACAGCCGTCAGCAGAATCATACTCAATGTTGGAGGGTCAAAAAGTAGAAAAAGTGCGATGCTTTCTACAGCACTGCACAATGTCATTCTAGCTGGAGCCGCCATCTGGATAGAAGTGCTTAAGATCAGAAAGTACGCTGCTAGTCCGTACCCAGAGAAACGTGTTGCTGAGAGGTGTGTTGGTTTATAGGACTGAGTCTGCGTAGGTGCTACAGGTGATCACCGGCAATATACCCGTGGGTCTCATGACCCATGAGAGGGTATATTTGGTGAATGGCGAGGGCGACAGGGGAGCTCGACGCACCGACGCATGACCGAATTCTTATAGGATAATGCGGAATCGCTGGGACGAGCAAAAGGAAAAGGGACAGTGGACAAGAAGCCTGATCTGAAACATTCAGACCTGAGTTGAGTGCAAGCATGGAAAAGGGAGCACACGGCACGTTTAGTCACTACGCTAAACGTTTCGGGAAAGACAACTCAGATGTGTGTATATACTGCTGTCAACAGGACACACCGTTTTCCAATGCTCCTGGTGGAGGAGGAAGAAGGTAGAAGATGAAATTGAGTAGGAAGTAGCAAGAGGAACAAGAAAAGCAAAGAATAGTCGGGATGACTGAAGTGACCTAGGCTAACACCTATCTGAGGATGGGACTGTGCAATGCTCTTCTGAGCATAAAAAATTTCCACATAGCAAACAAGAAAATATATGTAATTTACTTCTGGAATTTGTTTGTGTGAACGACACTGTGATCCACAAAAGCTTACTATTTTCAGCCGAACAATTTAGGTCGAGTTTTACTTTGTGAGCGGTAAAGAGATCTTAATATCTATTTTTAATAAAATTTTATATGTACAACAGCTACTGCATTAACATCACCTTAGTTGCAGCAGACTACGTATACTGTTGATTACTGTATCAATAGAAGTTGTCTACCCTTGTCTTTAACATATCGATGACTGTAATGCCACTGCATCTTTACAAATACAGAGGAGCACGGCAACGATATCATCTTCATTTTCTGATGTGTTGCCTTTTTTCGCAATTACTCCTCGGTCATGGAGCTATAGAGGAAACGACCCTCCGCACTGATTTATAGACTGCCGAGCGGGACACGCAATTGTCAGAAAAGCGAGTCCAATCAGCGAGTAGGCGGTCAGCGATTTTTCATGTAAAGTCGTGTCTGTGTGCACAAGGTACTTGCACCAATCAGTAACCGACCTCGGGCAAAAATAAAGCCGAGATGTTTTAATCTTTCAGCGCGAACAGCGCGCCTCGTTCGAGTAAGTATTTAATTTTTATTGCTTTCCTTTTCAAGCAATTGTCTTGGTTAGAAGAGAACACGGATACTTAAAATCTAACTTTCTAGATAAGATTATTTAAAATATAAAATTTAGTTTGCCTAATATTAGAAAAATCATTTATTTAACAACAAAACAATGCTATAGGGTAGTTTAATTGAGAGTAACAAATAATTTTGTGCTCACATAATGGCATTAAGTTAAAACCACAGAGATGCTATATTTATCTGTCGTTTAGCGATCGTTTAAAGGATATTTATAGTTGATAGAGAAACAGAAAAGATATAAAGTTGTATGATTTTCAACGTAGGCAAAGAGGGTTAATAGCAAAAATATATTAAAACACAGAATATTACATTAGATAAATATTTGTGAGCAGGCATTATCTACGTTCACTGTATAGTTATCAAAAAAATGTTTGAATAGAAGTTACTTGATATCATATTGTGTCAAAAATGACATATGCTGTTTTTTATTTGCTCGTGACCTCGGAGGAGATTTCAAGGTCAACTTTGATTTTTTAATAGGAAACATGAATTTTTAATATTGCATGTTATTTGTCAAAAGTTAGAAAACAACTTTTGTTTGATACACTTTTTTGATTTTTTGATCGAGAAAAAAAATATACAAATAATAAATAAACTTCATTTAAAAAATATGATTTGATGCAACAGCCAGTAGATTTGGTTTGGTACCACTGCATTTTGACAACTCGATTGTCTAATGTGACTCTTTTTATCATGATTTTTCGATAATAAGAATTAAAATAGCGATAAAAATACAGGTGTGCGGTAAAATTTTTACTTCACTAAGGCGTCAAAATCAATCTACTGGTTCGTTAGTTGACAGGTAATGTTTTGTTTGCAGTTGACAAGGGCAAAGAAACAATTTTAAAAATTGCCCGTGTTAATGCGACTTAAGTTGGTACAGTGATATTGCGAACTTGTCAAAACGCAAAGGCGTCAAACTTGTCGCCTCTTGATTTTTTCATGTGGGGTTATTTAAAGGAATTAGTAGCGGTCGGTAAACCTCGATGATTTGAAAAATCGAATTCGCATGGGATGCCGAGCTGGTGGAGCCCAAATTGAACATTTATAAGATTACACACTTATAATTATTGATTATTATTATTATTTTTTCTTATTTCACAGTTACTCTACTGTAAAAAATATAGTAATAATTTAGTTAGAGAAAACAAATTCACCTGTATTTTTATCGCTATTTTAATTCTCATTATCGAAAAATCATGATAAAAAGATTCACTTTAAACAGTCGAGCTGTCAAAATGCAGTGGTACCGAACCAAATCTACTGCCTATTGCATCAAATCATATTTTTTAAATAAAGTTTTCTAAATATTTTCTCGATCAAAAAATCTAATATAAATGTCGTGCGTTAGGTCGCGTTCAGTGCTCGAACGGGAAATTAAAAAATGTATCAAACAAAAGTTATTTGCTAACTTTTGACAAACAACATGCAATATTAAAAATTTATGTTTCCTATCAAAAAATCAAAGTTGACCTTGAAATCTCCTCCTAGGTCACGAGAAAATAAAAAACAGAATATGTCATTTTTGACATAATATGATATCAAGTAACTTCTATTTGACCATTTTTTTGATAGCTATACAATGAACGTAGATAATGCCTGTAAACTAAAAGCTGGGACACCCTGTATATTATTCAAATTTTTATAGACCACGTATAGAAACAATTTAATCACCAAATTACTGCTACATTTTGAATAGAACATCTGCAAATCAGGTGTTTTAAGAATTTGAACAACATTTCTCAAGACGTTTATGTTGAGACATATGAATTGGATATTTCTATCACAATCTTCCGTACTACGATATTTGTATATAGAAAGCTTTCGCTTTTTCTCGTTTTTATCGCATTAAGGTACTTCAGTAGTATTATCTATAAACATAAAGAATAGAAGTGTACGATTAAATTACAAAAATGATGCTATTGCAATCAAGATATTTAATAGGTACGCCTAAATGTCAAATTAGTTATACATATATAAAGATTGTCCTGCCAACCCATCGCATTCGCTACTTTTTGCGTTAACAATTATTAACCGATTCGAGAAAAGATGTATCTTCCACGAACCACGGTCATGCCGAAGCAATTCATTATACATACTTGGATAAAATCAGACAGAGCATCTCAAAGGTTTCAGCGAATTTATTTAAAACTAGTATTGGTTTATGATAATATAAAGAGATCGCCAGACTTTGAAACAGAACACACCTGGTCTCTGCTTCGTCTTCGTTTCGTAATATAGTCTTCGATTAAGAATATAGATAATCTACAACCTGGCCCACAAAGAAACTCATTAAATCTATCCGCTAATATCACAGTGTCCTCATAGTACATGATGTTTTGGAACAAATATCATGGAATAGTTAATAAAGCGGATTATATGTGATACTGGAAAATTTCTTATAAGTCGTAAGTTGAGAACCACTCAGGAAAGTTAGAATTTGGAGAGTTGTAAATCTCATTATCTCTATTGTTTGAAAACAGAATATTATGTTTACTACACTATCTAGTTGTTTTTTTTCAAGCTAAGAGACAGGTATCATCGGAATGTTTAACGTTTATATCATGATAAATAACGTTTTATTTAAAGTTACTGCGTTACAATACATTTCCGGAAAGGTAGGATATAAAAATATCCCCTGGATCTCTTGGTACAGAAGTAAAACACTAACTCGCTTCAATCGACAAAACACCAAAAACTTTGACAAATTGCCGAAACTGTCATTATCCAGGGTATAAAGAAACTAAACAAAATTACGAACTAAATTTAACAATAAACCTAAATCTTATGAGCAAGAAAACAAGGTCATCCAATTAGCGTCATTAACTGCACATTAACGAAAACAATGACGAATATGGACTCGACCCATTGTCATTGTTCATGACGTACGACTTGTTTTTGTAAATCTCAAAACCTTTCAAAAATCTGTAGAAACTCACAATTACTAATCTTCAGCAGTAATTTAATATTAGTGTGATCAATGTTGTGATCTGTTTTAAAAATTTGTTAGCTACCGCCAGGCTTCTCAATTCTATTATGTCTAACAATAAGACTAGCCATACGCTCTTTAAACCTAGTTGAGATTGATCGCCGCGTTTACCCAATATATTTTGGTTTACAATTTCTGCATTTGATTTCGTAAATACATGACGTTTCTAAAGGGCGAATCTTATCTCTAGGGTTACCGATCAGACTTCGCAAACTAGTCTGCGAACTGTAAGCTATTCTAAGATATCCAGCTCCTTGAAGATTTTACTCAAACCTTTCGGGATAAAGGGAGTAAAATGAAGGGTAAAAAGGTGTGGGTTCGACATCCTTTCGAAAAGTCGCGAATTGTTTCAAAATATTCTCATATTTAAGCCTCCTAATTGACTTATAGATAGGTTGAGGTCTGGAAACTATTACACCTGACTGCATCTTTTATAATTTTAAGCTTTTTCCCGTAACTAACCTTGTTCAAGGAAATGGCGAGGAGTCTCTGAAACAAAAAATTCAGACTTGCATTGTTTTTAACACAATGATGGGAATCCGAAGAAATGTAGCAACGGGTACCGGTTTATTTCCTATATACTCCGCATTTTAATCTAACCTTATTTCTGATTACTAACGAATCTAGCAAGGGCAACTTGCCATTTTCCTCTTTTTCACATGTCCACTTCATGGTTGGAAACTGATTAATTGATATGTTAAAAAAGTCGTCAATATTACATTTCTTGATACTAAAAATTGCGAAAATGTCATCCACATACCTTAGCCAAACCCTAGAAAAATATTCGCCTAGTACATATCAAAACGGCTGATGAAAAGGTTAGCTAAAAAGGGTGACAAGGAGTTATCCAGTTGTTCGTAAAAACTACCGTTGAATTAGAAAATACTCCATTGTTTGAATCAACAAGATCTGAAGGTATGTCAAAGTCATGTCAAGAATCGGTGCACAAGAAAAGGGAGAACTGGCATCAAATGAAATCAATATAACTAACAGAATATTTTCAATTTCTTCAATAAATTCTAAAGAATTCTCGACTTTAAAAATATGTTTTGCAGTCAAGTGCGGTTTGGTCTTACCAACTTGCCAAAGTTGTGAATTTTAGGGTTGAATATATGGAGCAGTCTCTTATCGGTAGTAACAAGGTAGTTGCATGCTTCAAACACATTATGTCATTTCCGGTAAACGGTTTTTAAAATTGACTTATACGGAACACTACTCAACTAGTCTTAACTCTATCGTTTTCTCGCGAAGTTTTAATTATTTTCATGTAATCAGGTTTTTGAGATGCTTTATAGGATTTCAAATATGTTGAAATTGTAATTTTGTCTCCCTAACGAACTATTTTGTGGATTTCAGTAACCAAAGAATTGAATATTTTATTCTGGAAACAACCCGCTCACCATCCGACTTAGGAGTTTGCAAATCGAACTTCAATCCTTTATTCAATAGATTACATTTCTGGTTATTAAACGTTTGCGAACAATGATTTTCCACTATGTCCATGACTTTCATGCTTGCTTATTCTTTACAAATCAGTCTAACTTTCTTAATTTTTTCTCGTGAAAAAAATGTCTTACTTTTAACTTGCATATCTATTGAAATAAATATCTTCAACTGAAAATCACACCAGAGTTAATATTCAAAATAATTGAGCTAATTTTAACGATTTTGCAAGTTCGGTAAAATATTTAAGAGTGAACGCGATAATAATAATTTAAAATCTTTAAAACGGTATTATCCGAGAGTTCTGTTAAGAGTGCCTTTGATGCATGTAATTTCGACTATACATAAGTTATAGATTTACACCCTCAATCATTTTCATATATGGAATTATTTATTAGATGTGTTCTCGTACTTCTACTTGATATTACCTGATTTAAGATTTCCTAAGTAGATTAAAGTAGGACTGCGAGAGAGATATATGTACATACGTACATCCCGAAGATAATTTTTTCAACAAAATCTAATTTGTCACATGTGATAATGTAAGCAAAGTAGAGACGAACGCGTCAGACACAATATTTCAATTTGTTGGGACACCGGGTGTAAGTTTCATTCATTCGTCCTTGCCACTAGCTTTCGCTCGGGCTTCTATATTTGTCACGGACGCAAGCGAGAATCACACAGTAGTTTCACTCCGTGTCGAGGTGGAGACCACGCGGCGCATTATCATAAACATCAAATAAATTGGACCATATAAATTAGTTGTCCGTTATAATGATCGAAGATTTACAGCCACTCTTACTGAAACATATCACCATTTATCTGTCTTAGGTGGCGCGGCAGATGGTCACGTTAAATATTACTCTATAGCTATTGTGATGGTAAAGATGAGATCTTCCATACGTTCATATGCGACACTCCCAGTGCGCGGTGGCCCCGGGACGGACGACATTCCGTGGGACACGCTGTGATGTCCCATTCATAAGTGTCCGATGCTGTAAGTGAAAAACAAGCTTCGCCTATCTTCTCTTGTTCCAAACACTTTGACATCGCGAGAAGAAGACTTATCCACGACGAGAAGGCGAAGAGCATCTCATAAGAGGAGGAGAGATATGAGCGGGCCATAGGTCAACACGCATCCCCCACAAATAGCAAGTGTTCGCCTCGTCTACCTTTGGTATCCTTTATGATGGCCATAAATTGATTGTCACGTCTCTTGCTAGGCAAAAGATACATACACACATAACACAAATATACATACTCTCGCGCATAAATTTCACCTTTCCTATATGTTAGTGTCAAATCGTATTCACATTACCTAGTTAGGTGATCGCTTTGCGACTCCTACCTCGTCATGTGTTTACGAAAATAAAAAATATCACCTGAGAAGAACGAATAAGTTATTTAGCGTAGCTGTAATCTATAAATATGTTGTAGAAGTCTAATACTGCTACAAAGTTTCTGACTTTATAAAGGTTAAGAATGTTAGTTATAATCAAAGATAGAAAAAGTTTAGTGTGCATGTCATTTCTGTCGTTAGATTAATTGTGGCGCAGCAGAAAAGTATGAACGCTATAACTTATTTACAAATAGATTTCAAACTTTAGTATGTAGTTAATTAATAGTTTTTCAAATAGGAGCTCCAATACGACGCCGCACAAATTTAGTAAAGATAGCGTTTCTATAAATTACATTATTCTGCAAGCTACCTAAAAAATATTTATAAAATATAATCTAAAATAAAAGTTTTATTATTGGTTGAAATCTGTTTGATTCATGTTGGATGCACCACAATTAAGGTGACATAAGTCGATACTACGTCGTACAATATATAAAAACAAATGACACTATGTAATTATAGAAACATCTGTACCCGGTATGTCGTTTGGTAGCTACTACCCTCTTCCATAATCTTTATCTATGTAAATGCAAACCTGCAGCACTAGTGAGTATCAGTATTGCTAAAGAAGACGAAAAGTAATACAGAACTTTTACTAAAAAGCTTTACTAAAACAACACCCAAGTAACCTCTGACGTAAGATGACCTAAATAATAAGTTGGTAACGAAATAAATATCTGTAACTTTTCTAACCAGAAAATCGCAAAGCTGATAATTGGTAGTTGTTTAGATACGCCTGTTTGCTTTGCTGATTTTCGTTAATTACTATAAAAGTTTTTTTAACTACCAGGAAATAATATCGTTTGCGCTGGTAAGTATGTGCCACATTGATTGTAGTGACAATGAAAACGAGAATTGTTGTTTCGAATTATCATAATACCGGGACATGATGCCTTTCGTTTAAAGGCACATTACAGAAGTAATACACGAGATGACAATGGGAAATGAAATTATTCTCTATAAAGTTGTATTGATCAAATCACTGAGACTTTCTCAGATTTTGATATCGACTGCGATACATTGAAATACGGCAGCTATGTTATAATTCATCTTTTTGAAGCAACACATTGCATTTACAAAAAGAAATTGACAGACCCACAAAATTTACAGAAGATGTCTTAGATAGTATTCGTGAAAGAATGGAACGCAGTCAGCATAAATCTGTACTAAAATTAGCTAGACATTATCGTTCTATTTTCTTTTACGACTTTCTGTGCAAACTTAAGCATTTACAAGAAAGCTTCTTATGTTTTCTTATAAATTAACACTGGTACAATTACTTCCAGTTGATTTTGACCGAATGTTTACATTTTGCAAGTGGTTTAATGAAAATTTAAATAATAATAATGTTCGCCACTTGTCATTCTTTAGTGATGAAGCATGGTTTCATCTGTCATATGTCATTTTGCAGAACTACAGATCATGGGATCATGTTGATAATGCTTATGAATTTATGGAAACCAATTTACATCCCATAAAAATAGGGGGGTAGCAGAATCCAGGCAAAGATACAACAATGTTTCTTTCAACAAAATAATGCCTCCGCAGTTAGCTAGAATATCTCAGACAATTTTTTGATTATAGACTGATTAGCAAAAACTTATGGCCTTCACGCTCTCCTGACCTGACACCATTAGGTTTTTATTTGTTCGGCAATTTAAAAAATGAAATCTTCAGAAATAGATTACACAATTTAAAGGAACTTGAAGCAGCATGTATTTCAAAACTTAAAACGCAGAATAAATATTTGTTTAGATACTAGCGGAAACCATTTTCAATAGTTATCGTATTTATTTTTCTTTTATTTGCGATTATTTACACAATATAAACTAAACCTGTCAAATTGTAATTGTCAACAGGTTTTTAAGATGTAAATAAGCTGACCATGTATAGTTATTGATGAAGTAAATTAGTAAATGAACCATATTATTATATAAATGAAAATTTCTGCAAGAATTTTATTTCTAACCATTACCATACTGTTAAATAGGCAGCATATCTGAAAGCGATCACATGAGTTTCGAGATTAAGGAAAAGCGCTGTATGACTACTACTTGAAACTATAATATTTACTACTCCTGAGTTGCAGAAGAACAAATGATGCAATAAATAGCAACAACTTAGTGTGACGTAGTGTAAGCGAAATGACACATGGTAAAAATTACTATAATTAGAAAAATACTATTTACTTTAGAAAAAATCATCATCGAGTAACTTTATCTGATTATCTCAGGAGCAATTCAGTTTGGATACAAAACAGAAATATGAATTAGCACTTTAATTAGAAAACAACCTCTATCGCTAAGTTTTTCAGTAGTATAACGACAGAAGGATAGGTGAAGAGATAGGTGAAGTTCTTGATAGACGGGGCCAATTAGATGTGGTCTATACTGATCTTTCACGAGCGTTTGACACTATAGATCATCAAATTCTTCTGAATAAAATTAGTTCCTTTGGCTTTGTTCCACCAGTTATCAAGCTCCTTGTTTCATATTTGAGTGATCGCCGATGATGTGTCCTATACAATGGATTTCTTTCATACGAGTTTTCTCCAAGCTCTGGAGTTCCGCAAGGCTCCAATTTGGGTCCTCTACTGTTCAATTTATTTATCAATGATCTTCTGCTTTCTTTCTGCTGTCCTGTTCTTGCCTATGCTGATGACATTAAACTATACAACCAGATTTCCACATGCACGATTCATGCATCCTTCAGGCTAACTTAGATAAGCTGGTGGAATGGTGTCGTCGATATAAGCTTCATGTTAATGCTAGTAAATGTTACATTGTGTTCCTACACACGTACAACGTCACCTTTAATCGTCTCTTACTATCTGGAAGACTACTTTCTAGAGAGAAAATCTATTATTACTGATTTGGTGTATTGTTTGATTCCATCTTTTCTTTTAAATATCACTTGGCTAAAGTTTGCTCTGAGTCTTCGAAAGTTTTAGGTTTCGTAATGCGTATTTCCAGGCTTCTCCAAGATATTCATTTGATTAAAACTTTGTATTACTCTTTCGTTCTTTCCAAACTCGAATATGCTACCCTAATATGGTATCCTATATACGCTAGTGACAAGTCGATCGTATACACCGCAAATTTTTGAAATTCCTTTTCTACAAATTGGACGGTGTTTATCCTCCTAGAGGTGTTCCCTCTGCCGATCTATTGGCGCGTCACAATATATATTCCTTAACATCGAGAAGAGATGGGTTGTGTTTAAAATTTTTAAGCAATTTACTTAACAATACCACGGATTGTCCTTTCCTTCTTCAACGCATACGTTTCCTTGTCCCTCGTATTCCCTCAAGAACTCAGTGCTGTTATAGATCACCGGTAGCTAGAACCAACTGTTTACGAAGAACTCCAATTTCTGTTATATGCTCTATTGCCAATAAGCTGTAATATAGTATTTCTACATACATTTTTTTTCTTAGTTAAGTGTTATAACTCCAGATTTTGTAAATTAGACTTAATTTTTTCTGTTCTTATTACATTCATTTCATTTTTTTTTGTTATTACTTTTGTATGTATGCGCAACTTTTTGTTTTGTTTCCTCACATTGGCATGCATTCAATTTGAATTGTATCTTTTGTTTATTTTTGTCCTGGTTTGGGTTGTACCTGTTTGGACAATAAAGTTATATTATTATTATTATTATTATTATTATTATTATTATTATTATTATTATTATTATTATTATTATTATTATATAACTATTGTTATGTTATTATTGATATTGTTCATACTATCTCCTTATTCATGTCAGCAGTGTAAAATTAAAATAATAATTAAAAAAAAAATTAAATTAAATAAATTAAATTAAATTAAACTTTTATATTAATTAATTACTAATTAATTAGTTAAAAAAAAAGACTCCAGCCAACGGCGTGCACGGGGAAAAATTAAAAAAATCCAGATTATAATGTGAAAAAATTTATTCCTCAAAATTTATTGTAAAAACACATATAACACATAATTACACCCATTTCGGCACAACAAACATGAAATTCAAGCTGGAATTACGAAAATCATTTTTTAAAAATAGCAAGCAGTACATTTGGAAGTTTTTGACGACTGACAGAAAAAACAAGTCACAAGTCACGAAAACAGATTTTAACGAAAAATACAACATTTTAAAAGCAAGTGAAAGTTTTATAAGTGCCCATTAGACCTTCAATATCAAAATTAAACTAGTGAACGTGAAGAAAACCCGGGAAAAGAGAAACTAGATCGAAACCGGCAGGGAGGAGTTTGTAACGCACATAGGAGGACATTGGATAAGAAAAACACACACACACACACATTTAATTACATTGGGAAATTACAGGTAAGGGTTGAGGGTGGTTTACTTAGATAAACATTGTAAAAATTTTTTTTAATCATATTATAATCTGGTTCTTTTTAAACTGTTTATATATTTTTTATTTCGTGTCATTAGTGACACACACAACACTATTTATATACTTATTGTTATTTTAATACTATGTCTGTAACCTAGCACCAAAAGCATTTCCTACAATATGTTACTGTCGTGACTTCTTGTTGGCTCTTTCGGCGCAAATTAAAATGATTTTCAGAATACAGTCAGAGGTTTTTTCAGGTATTACATACGACCAACGTTTCCTATTTGGGTCTAATAAAACACTCAGAAAGAAGGATTTTCATGCGCAAATAGCATGCCTCCTACTGAATAAAGACGGTCTCCTTCGTATTGAAAGAAGCCGTAAACTATCTATGCCTACTAATGGAAGATATGTTCAACCAGTAACAACCTTTGCTACATAGACAAAATTTAATAAAACACAGTGCAATAAAACGTAATTAGCGAAATACAATTTATTTTAAATAAATTTGAAACTTTCAGCATTTCAGTGCTATATGTATAAGTATCACAGCACGAAACGCCCGATCTGAGAGATATATTCTAAAATCAGTGAACGACTGTACCGGCATGCGATTGTCGCTGAAAGTTGGTACGACTGCACATACGCCAAATTGAAGTAAAAGTTTCGTCATTCCAAATGACACAAGTGGTCTTTATGGCCCTGTGCTATTGACAAAAGTGTCGGACGGACTCGTCGCATTTCCAGATATAACCAAACACACTGGAGCTGATTGCGAGCCGCGATTGCTTCAAATGAACGAAGTAACGATGTACTGAAACTTGACGGGAATATAGAAACAGAAATAATAAACTATTCTTTTCTCTTATTGCAATTTTTTTCTCGTATTGCACCCTTGTGCCTTTTTCATTTAATACTTTGTTTCGTTATTCTCAACGGAAAACTTTTAATATTAAATATATAAAATTATCAGTTTTACTAATGTAATCAAAAAATCTTCATTATATTGCTGTGCATAACTAAGTATAAATAAAAAGAATACAAAATCAAAACCATTTAGTTTAACGCCTAATATTTAAAATGCACTTTATACTATTATATTCCTACTAGTTGAAGAGACCATTTTGCTTTATCAGGAAATCAATAAATACATCTATTATTTTATAATCAACCGCTGTAAAATATGACGGACGCAAGGTAATGACGGGTTGTGAATTCGACAATGAAATCGTCATTACATACACAATAAATTCAGAGTTTTGATTGTGCAGAAGTTTCCTACGACTGGCGTGTTTAAGAACAAACTTAAGCGTCATATTGTCATGACAAAAGTATTGCAGAGTATTTGAAGTAAAAATGTCGAAAAGTACGTACTAGAGTTTTAGTTTGAATAAAGCTATTAACGGAAAAATATGGAGCAATATTTTTTAAAGCTTCGTTATTTACATGTTAATAAATTACCCAATATAAGAAACAGGCTCAGCTAATTTTTGAATAGCATGTTAATGCCGTCTGTAATTTTTCCTAATTTAAGTAATTTTGAAGATACATACAGAACGTGTATGAACTAATGTATAATATGAGTTTTTTTAGACAAAAGTTAGACTACAATTCAAACTTCGTTGGATAAACTAGTATGATCTAAGACACCTAAAAATTATTAGTTTACTACCACTTCTACGAAATTTTACTCAACATATTGACGATGTAAGACAACACAATTAACTAAAACCTAACGAAAAACATATTGGGCACAGTGCAACATATTTTATCCAAACATTTTTGATTAAAATACCGGTTAACAACTACTTTTCATTGTTTGCAGTGGATATAACTGCAGGGCCGTGGAGCCTCCTGTTGGATTGTAGATACATAAAAAATGTCGAATATTGGAATTCGGAAAAACGTATAGTCAGATCAATCAAATTAAAAGGTCCCTTTTGATATTTAAGGATACAGTTCATATTATATAGACTTGTGTGCAAGACTCGCTAAGCTACCGGTATGCAAGTGTATTGGTTAAAATCTTATATGACAGTCAAGCTATCCTAAGGACACCGCAGGCAATCAAGTTTGTTTCAGGGTGGTACTGGGTATTACTGGAACACTAGAATTAAAACTGACGAAACATCAGAGTATTACGTTGGAGGACTGGAGAATACTGTAAAATTCTTGGGATTCGGCCAGGAAAGAAGACAGTTTACAAGACTTACTTACGAGAATCTTAACTGTGCACTAAACAAATACATATCTATTAGCCCCACCGTAACAAAATTACTCTCTTGTTCCTGAGCAGCCAGGTCGAAATAATTAAAAAAGACATACAATATGCCCGTGGTGCTTCCAATTTCTTTTTGCTCGTCGTTAAATAAGGACGATAAACAGTAATTAGCATACTTATTCAACCGTACAGTACTTAGGCAGAAAAGTAAGTAATACGTTAAGTCAAAATCATAAAAATTACTAATATGCGTAATATTAATGGCAAGTAAATTTATCTTACAATAAATCCAGACATTTGCTTTCTTGGCTACCACATTAAAAAAAAAACACGACGTGGTATGTACGAGGACGACCTGAAATATTCCTTGAAGAAAGAGATGGCCCACAAAGATTGAAGTGGATTCAGTGGTCGGCAACGGCACCCTTTTGCACTGAAACTTTCAAAATTTCAGACGTCTATTGCCAATATGTTTAAGGGTGTGTTTTGCGGAAAATCCCAGGCGGTTTCGTAAAAATGAATAAGATCAAATTTCGTGCTGTGATAAAACACTTCTAGATGACTGGGAAAACGGCCACAGAAACTCGAAAATATTTTGCTAGCGATTCATAGCGGATATACTCCATCCTTTTCCACCATCCGTTTCTGGGCGAGCAAGTTCAAACGTGGCCGCACAAACATAACCTACGATGCAATATCGAAGGAGAAACTGCCTCGTTTGCAGCGGAAAGAAGTGCTTTTCCGCAACTATAGCGCACCAGCTCATTTAACCCGCATCGTAGCGTCCAAATTGAATGGTGCTACGATTTAGACTCTCATTCTCCATGTGCATCGGACCTCGCCTCCTATTCTCAAACTTGAAAAACCCGCTTGCTTCAAATGTCCTCATTTGCGGTCATCGTCGTTGCAGATGGCTATTTTGCAGACCTCCAAATATTCTACTTTTTCATATGGTTTGAAGTGGTTGGAGCTCCATTTGAAAAAGTGCATAGATCTTCGACGAGACTACATCGAAAAATAAAAATAAAAACTCACACCAATATGGTGTTTTTTGTCGATTCCGGAAATGTTTCAAATCGTCTTCGTAGCTGTTCCAATTGATGATTAAATGAAAAGCATAGTCATAGATTACAATAGTGTCTAAGATGTTTAAAGTGATCAAGAGGATTCTTCAATGTTTGGTTAGTCATTGTTACCGATATGACAATGGATCTTTTAGTACCTTTCGCAGTACCTATATGTATATGGAGATAAAAAAAATATTTGTCAAATTCTGTTATATATCCTAGTACAGATGACGATGTAACATCCGTATGCCCAAGATTAAACCACCCATAATCACAGCTTGTGAAAGTAGCTCAGAACAGCTCCAATGTATGACATGTTTAACGGACATTGCCGGGGAGATCAGTATTTATCAAGCCGATCAAAGAACAGTTCATTTTACGATACTATGTACGAAATCTTGACGCGCTGTTTGCAAACTATATGCAAAAATTAACAGTAATTGGTACTTGAACAACCTCAAATAATACTAATAACATAGTTTATGGAATATAGTAACTTTTGCTATTGTATCATTCTAGTCTAGGGGAAGCGGAAAGAAGAAACAGTAACTCTGTTAGAACTGTTAGTATAAGTAACAAATCACCGAACACATGACAAAAGAAACCTATCTTTGCGGCCAGTTCAGTAACGTTTGGGCAGTTTTTATGTATTTCTATATATGAGGGCGGTCCGATAAGTACCTAGCCTTGCCGCCAGAGAGCACCACTATCGCAAGAGCAATATTTTATCGCGTAGTACATTCTCGTTGACAGCTACTGTCAACATTTGAGCCAAATCGGACACGTGGTTTTGTTTTTATCACGTGTGGAAGCAAGCCTGTCCACGGATTTGAGAAAAATGGAAATGGACAACAAGAAAGGGAAATCGCTCAGCGAAATTAAAGAGTGCTTTGATGCTGTGTACGGCGACTCTTTTCCTTCGATGGCGAATTCAAATTTGGTTTAACCAGTTTCAACGTGGTCGAACGTCGTTGATGAACCACATCCAGGTGCTCCAAAAACGGCTACCACGGAGGATAACGTGACAAAAGTCCACCATCTCGTATTGGCAGACCGCCGATCAAAGGAGCGCAAGATAGCTGAGACAATAAACATCTCAGAAGACCGCATTGGTCATATACTGCATGAAGTAGTGATCGTGAGAAACCTGTCGGTGCGATGGGTGCTGCGTTTGTTTACTCGGGACTACAAACGCATCCATGAGACCATTTCAGAGCCGTATTTGACGATGTTTAAACACAACTGGAAGGAGTTTCTGTGTCGTTTCGTGACGGTCGACCAAACATGGATACACTGGTACACACCAGAGACCAAGGAACAGTCGAAATAGTGGAGTTTACCCGTGCTCTGCAGAAAACGAGAATCGGCCGGAAAGGTGATGGTCACTGTTTATTATTGGGCTGATTCGAGACCGAATTGCAGAAAACACTGCCTCTTTCGCCGAAGAAAAAAGTGATCTTCCATCATGAGAGCACACCGGCTCACACCTCCATTGTTATTACAGGCAAATTGGTAGAATTTGGCTATGAACTGCTCCCATCCACCGTATTCTCCGGTGTTGGCCCTTGCGACTTGTTTTGTTTCCAAATTTGAGTCAAATGAGGAGGTTTTTGCCGCCACGGAGGTCTACTTTGGTGACCTACAAAAAACAGATTTTTCAGACAGGTTAAAGAAGTTGGAGCATTGCAGGGTCAAGTGTATCGAACTCAAAGGAGATTAAGTTGAGAAATAAATCGCCACTTTTCCCAAATTTTTAGTTTTCTTTTGTAGGCTAGGTATTTATCGTACCAATCTATTTAATTTGGTATATTTTTAACTTGTTTGATACTATGGTAATAATATTGCCAGTATGCTATTGCTAGTCTAATGCAGCTCTCGCGTTCAGTAAGGCCTACCGCTACGTTCTCTTAAAATAAAGAAGCTGAGATACATGATCCAGAAAATCTTAGCAATTAAACGGAAATAACTGAAAGCACGGTAACTGTGGTACTAAAGTAATGACAGTCAACTGTACATATATTATGTGCGATTTTACACTCTGCCACAAAACTGATTTCTTTAGAAGCAGACACACCAAATATATGTACATACATCAGTACGTGTGAACTGGAATTTATAGTACCTAATAAAATGTAAATTAAACATAACAGTAGCGAAATAGAACAGTAATAAATTTTAACCTTCAGTTTGTAACCGTAAACTGCATGACGGAGTCAGTTTCACTAATGCACTTAACTTCAAGTAATACCTATATACATACGTTTGTATGTGTATATGCATACTGCAGATATTGCTAGAATGAAAGTGTACATCCTTACGTTGTGTGTGCGTTAACCAGGTGTAAAGTACACGCACACAACTTACACAACATAAGAAAAGTAACAATAGAACCAAGGGCCTATAAATCAATCCGCATAATAAGCAACTGCAGTCTCTTCCACATAATCCACAGGTATATACGGAGAGGTCAACCTGAACCAATGCTAATTACGAGTTGGAGAATAAATATTCAAACATGCTTGAACCAGTTTTAATTAATACGTTGCGGCCATCAATCATGGACGTGTCATGTTAGACGTCTTCTCAAAGAGATAAAAACGAACTTGGGACTGGTAGGTAAATGTCCTGAACTTGTTTACCCTTCATTCATAAATCAAACGGCATTACAGTCGCTTGACTGTTCTATATGAAGTGAATTAAATAAAGTACCATATCTACGAAGTAAATATAACATTTAGCTAATATAAATTTTTAGCAACAGTTCCTGAAACAAAAGTTTTAAGTACCCACTTTGCTTAAATAATATTTTCTAGGTTTGTGCTTAATAATCATTATTGCTAATATTACATGTAGAGCTGGTACTCCACTTCTTCGTTTTTTCATGTAATTGGTGGGAATAAATGAGGAATTAATAGGTAGTTGCTTAACTTATGTTTTGTGTAACATAGTTTGAAAGGAAAGTGATATGTTAGCGATGTTAGTATACCAATTAGTAAATAAATAACCCAAATACAGTTTTAGAGTTTAACATCAACAAATCAATTCTTACATGTCAATTTTTTTACTAACCATGAAGCTGTAGCCGTTCCCATAAAAAGAATCATCGCTTAATGTGTGTATATTTAATTTTGTCTTTTTCTACAGCAAAAATAGTAACAAAAAGATCAATAATGGACTACGCTCTATTTGTTCATGGTAAGATCATGGATTAATACACATTTGCTGCAAACTTAGAAAACTTGGGAATAGAACTAGAAAAAAGTAGGTTTGCTCCAATATTTTCTTTAACGGTGCAAAAATATATCATCTGTTAAATACATTCGAGAAGGGTAGTACAAGTTTGGAATTACAAATATTTTTCTTCGTATTTTCAAAGAGGTTAGTAAGTTTTGTTTCTGCATTTATTCGCCAGCGCACATTAGCTTAGAAGTAACCTGAATACTATATATGTATATACCGTGCGTACCAAAGCGATTCAAGCTAAATCGATAAAATTTAATATGCGTGCTGTTTACAAAGCCTTCTATTATTTCCGCAGTTTTTTTATTTTTCTAACTGACAAAGTCTGGAATTGCACAGCCTACTTGATTTTTTTTTAATGGCAAGAGGTGTCAAATCGCATACCGTTGGAAGGATATTTTCATGTAGAATTCAACAATATGCCACTTGCCATAGCTACCTAAAAAAATTCGTTCGCTATTGTAAGTTAAAGTTTGGGAAGAGGTATTAATTCGATAACTGATGATCTAGTTAGCACGGGAAACAGCAAATTATTTTGTGGTGTTTAATGTAACATGAAATGGTTGAAACAATGTGTAAAGCTTATGTAGTTCAACTAGTGCAAATTTTTTTTATAAAAGATGCTCAAACTGTTCGCCATTCGCCTCTTGGCAGTAATAAATTCGATTGGAAAATGCTTCCACTGAATTCAAAATAAACTTGCGAGGAATATTTGTGGTTTCTTCTTGAATTCGGTGTACTAAATCATTCAAGTTCTTTGGTTTATTAAGATAAATACGACTCTTCAGATAACCAAACAAGAAAAAATCTAGTGGGGCAAGTCAGGTGATGGTGGTGACCATTCAATACATCCTTGACGTCCAATCCACCTTTCCGGAAAAAACGTTGTTCAAATAAGCACGAACAATGTGGAGAGGCCCCATTATGCTGAAACCATAGCTTGTTGCTAATTATGTTAAGGTCATTTTCGTGGGGTCGGTTAGGTCAAAGATAATATTTTTTTGTAATAGTTGTAGATATCTGGCCGCCGTAAGATTCGCTTCAATAAAAAAGGGCCTATAATATTCTGTCTAACAATACCTGTGAAAGATGAAAGCAATTTAATATGTTGGGAAAGTTATTATGCCCCAGCAGAGACACAAAAATTACTTAGGCGCAAAATTAAGACGTGACTATTTCCTTAAATTTATTGTTACGCACCTGCCCAAACATTAACTTTTTCTGGAAACTGCAGTTTTGCTAATGTACTTTGCCATTTAGCAAAACAGTACCTTCGTCAGAAAACACAATTATTAATGAAGCTTCTATCAGCATTTATTCGCTAAATAATTACTTCGCATAATTGTAATCTTCTGTCAAAGTCGTCTTCATTTAATTCTTGCACAAAGTGTACCTTACATGGATGAAATGTTTGACGCTTTAAGACTCTGCATACGGAAGATTTTGACATATCATAATTTGCTGGTAGCCGAAGTCTTTGGCGTATTGATAAGATCCAACATAATATTCGCCGAATTTTCATTGTTTGTTGCTGTTTTTGAACCGTCAGATGTCAAACGATTCTTTACGGTACCTGTTTCCGTTAAACGCTTTAATGTTTTTGTAACCGTCGACTGAGCGATTGGGTTGCGGTCAGGATACGCCGCATTAAACAAATTGCGTAGTTCTGCATAATTGCGTCTTCTATCACCGTATCCTACCATCGTCAAGGTTTCAATACGTTCTCTTCTGTAAGATGATCTGATGATTATTTCGCACTCTGAACACAGTTTTAAGCGTTTGACATTCGTTAAGCAACAACAACTAGCCATTGTTTTCAGCGCTCACTGGATCTTCAGTTATCTAGTTCATATCTCCTTCCAATCTTTAACTTACAATAGTGAACTTATTTTTTGAGATAGCTATGACAAGTGGCATATTGTTGAATTCTACTTGAAAATACCTTTCCAAGGGTATGGCGATTTGACGCCCCTTTTTATTTAAAAAAAATCAAGTGAGCTGTGCAACTCCAGACCTTGTCAGTTAAAAAAATAAAAATAACTGCGGAAATAATAGAAGGCTTTGTAAACAGCATGTATATTAAGGTTTATCGTTTTAGCTTGAATTGTTTTGAAGTAACAAGCGCGATTCCATACATTTGGTACGCACTGTATACACATATGTATAAATGCTACATATACAGTATATTTACTTCAACTCCAGTCGCCTAAGAAAGACAGAAAACGCTGGGAGGTCCTACAGGCGTACGTATTGTGTATATGTAAATATACGAGACGATGCCTCTACAGCGTTGTCTATCTCTTTCTTAGTTGACTGGGTCGAAATAAACAAACTGCATATACATTATGTGTACCTATATCATTCGTTTTCGTTAAAGCCTTACGCATAATGTTACGTACAAGCAAATTCCAAAATGCTAGTATTCTTTAAATTATAAACCATGCTGTAGTAAAAATGCAATCCCATACAGTTTTTAAAACATAAAATTAGGATCATGTAAACTGAACAGAGGGCCCTGACTTCATATCTACAATTTGTCTTGAAATTTATTTAATTAAAATATACCTGGGTATATTCACACAATGATGTCAAGCTAGTATTTAATTATTTTTTGTTATTTAGCGAAGAATGAAAAGGCACATGCAGGTAAGTAGGTACAGCTGGACGCAAAGGTATCCGGACACGAATCGACAGAGAAACACATGCCGCACAATATTTTGTTCCGTACGGTATACTGACACTCCGCCTATTCGAAACAAAATATTGTGCGGCAGGCGTTTCTCTGTCGATACGTGTCCGGATACCTTTGCATCCAGCTGTACATACCTACTTACCTGCATGTGCCTTTTCATTCTTCGCTAATAAAAGACCGAAGCTGTGAGAGTGTTCGGAGTTATCGTTATATGTTGATGGTATTAAAATGCTGTAGAAATGATGGACAATGTATTCGTTGATCTCGATTGCTCCGAAAATATTAGTACCTACAGCATTAAAAGAAAATTGTTCCGTGTCATGTTCCAATTTATGCACAATACTAAAATGCCAAAAGAAGCAGCTTACGATTCATCCTTCTTATGCATTCGTAGATGTTCAACTATTAATAACGATTATTAGTTGTATATGTTCGTCCCAATTTGTGCGTATTTATCGATGTAGAAATGTTGACGTGTCCAGCAATAACTATATATATATGTATGTGGTAAGTTCAAACCTATTTGGGTATCCATACAGTTTGCAGTTGCCTGATAGGATCCCTGTCAAAATACGACTATTGCTTTTCCTGACGTTAATGCATTTCGAAGATCTCTTTCTGTTATATGTCCCTAGAAGAGTTTTAGCTTATCTCATACCGTGGACAATCTACCAGTATTTGGACTTTCTCTACTGTACTTTACTTTTGATCGCCTCCACACACTGCTACTTATCCCACAAAAAAGGTTCTGGTCCCATAAAGCTGAACTTTCTTGACAAGTTTCGGGGCATGTGCCAGAGTTCGTCACTTTCATGAGGCTGATTATTCTACATGTGGTGCTTTTGACTGTATTCTCATCTAAATGTATAGAAGAGTAAGACTTAATACCACTTCAATAGCTGCTGTGAGACAAGTTCTCATTGCCCCTGTTAATCCTAATTTTTGCACTTTGGAGAGATTAACCCGCGCAATGGCTAGATTAGTTCTTTTGCGGCAAACCACTGCAACGACTATGTTTTTCCTAATGTAGAAAATACCAGTCATATGTATTTATTCATGTACCTATTTCTGATTTTGTGTTTTCTCCCTTACAATTGTTGCCATGAGAATTTGTATGTCCAAATATTACGTTATGACATTAATTTGGAAGAAACTTATTACTGAATTCTAATAAATAGAGAGTATCATGCCGCATGAAAGAGTGACTCAAATAACATTGTCGCAATTTATATAAGACTAACTTACCATAATCTCTAACTAGAGGAGTAAATAGTGTTACATTTCCTTTTCATGCAACTCCGCGATTCCAACACACCTGTATTAAATTATTTGATTAACTAACTACCTGAAACCTGTATTATATCAAGCTAACCTATTCGATGACGGTATTAAAAACGAATTAAATAAATAAACAAGAATTCCACCTTGAAGAGCAGCTGGTTACACGGATAAAGCTTTAATTAGGCATATAAATGAACCGTAACAATTTAATTAGAAGTAAATGAGATGGATAAACTTAAAACTGCATCGCCTGATCATGTACATAGAACTATGAAGCTTAGATGGAGGCAGTTATACATAATATAAATAATAATTCAAAATTATTGGTACTAGATCATCTGTAATGAAATAAAAAAACTTATTTATTTGTTACTTTATAACTTAATGCATCCAATGCAATAAATTATGAAAGGTTTGAGGCAGTCCATCACAGGATATAGATTCGTTCCTTCTCGACGTTGCGGTTCAAGGTCCGAAGGTAGCAATTAAAACGGCGATTAAGAAAAATATTTCAAGCGATGCATCACGTATCAAGCCACCTGCGATATAAATCACGATTCCTTCTCCGATTTTTGTTTTTATTTATTGCTTTTATAGTTTTCTGGTCAATTTAAAATGATCTGACCACTCAAGAAAATATTAATTAAAGGTGGGTAAAGCTCAATCGAATGAAGGGCATTTACTGAGAGATGCACATCGATATTAAATTGTTAATTAATTTATGTAATTATATTATCTGTGCTAGAAACTACTCTTTATGAACACGTAACTAATAGAACGATGTAAAATTGTGTTTGAGACACAGTTAAGCAAGGGGATTCTTTTGATGGAGCTTTACGATTCGAATTCACAGTGACAATATAATTAGAAGTATTATTATTATATGTTATTTGTTACTTAAGTCAAATTTACGTTTTGTTAATTTACTGTTCAATGAAGCATAATGCATAGCAATTTTAAATCGCCGAATAGTTCAACTAGTTTTAGTGTTTATGCCCTCATATATTTCTATACCTAAAACGCCGAACAGATGCAGTAGCAGCGTTTGGCAACACTGCATTGACATCAACATTGAACGAGCCCGGCTCACAATGTGCAAAACAGTTATTTTTTGACACTTCTAATGAAAATCTGACCTTGCATATATCTTAAGGAATTTTTTCAAAACTATTGTGTTATACGAGGGATATATGTATAATTAAAACTTGATTAATTTAATATTTTGTAAGAGCCGTTAAAAGACCGTCCTACACCGATAGCAATCAATCAATTTAATATTTTTACCCAATTTATGGGAGACAATTATCGCATATAAAATATAAATTTATATGCCTGCACTATTTGCGGCTTAATACTGCACACATCAAAATACGGTGTTGGATTTAACACCGATTTCACTCCGTCTGGTAGTTCCCTCGCGACCAAATGCACAAGTAGTTAATCGCAAAGGAGTTGTATAATTTAGTAGTAATATCCGAGATTCGGAGTTAGATTACACTTTTGCGTAGTTAAAGTTTCCCTTGTCAAGTTGGTTCGTATCTCAATGGAGTTGAAATTATTTAATTTATTTATTTATTTTGGAGTTGCTTTAGTCCTTTGCAGAGTTAAGATACTCGTATTTTATGTTAGCAAGACTCCGTTACAGAGTTGAATAAATTCCTTTATGGAGTTACAAGCACTCCGTTAAGTGTAGCGTGAACTCCGTGTCGCAGTTGAATGAATTCAGTTGCTGTGTTGCGTGAACACCTTTACAGTGTCAGCTAAATTTCACTACTGATTTCCTACTACTGTTTTATGGAGTGACGCTCATTAATTTATGTAATCTAAGAAAATCGATAAACAAAATAATTTTATAAACTGGAAAAAAATAGAAAAGGTAAAGTAGACCATAAAAAACATGTCTGCTAAAAACATAAACATGTATTTCAATATGTACTTAAAATGCAATACAAATTTAAACAAGTACAAGTTTTATTTTTAATAAATGCACACACTCTAAAACTAAATTTAGGTTTAGAGAAAGATTAAGAAATATTTTATGATGGGTTTGTAAGCAAATATTTTAAATACAAAAATAAGAAAAAGATAAAAAACTAACCTCTATCAACGTCACAACACAATTTATAATTAGTAAGTATTTGTAAGTTCTTCACATTTCTTTATCTTGATACTTATTTCTCACTCCCTCGGTGTTAATGTCGAAAATTCGGTGGTTACAAGTCCGTATATTTGAATTTGTATAAACTTCCAGCATGATTTAAAACTGTCTTCGAGCTTTATTCTAGAAACAAAGGGAATTTGAAATAGGACGTTCAAAGAGTCTGAAGTCTAAGGCATTATTCGCATCATTAGGTAACAAAATATTATCTAAAACGATAATAACGATTTTTGAAGAACCCACTGATAAGAGCAATGGTTGGTTGTTTTTTTTATTCTCTACGCCATCTTCTCAAGGAAAACTTATCTGCAATAAATACCTGGTTGAAAGAAAGAAACATATTTATGACAGTGGAGACTTACATGATAAAAACTAATTAATTTTCATGTCGCCTCGTCTATAGAAGTTCTCTCAATACTATTTCGTCCTCTGGCAGTGATTGTTCAACATTACTCGATCTAGTTTGGTAAACTAAGCGAATGAAATATGGCCGTTATGAATTACAAAGGCATACGTATGCAGCAAATTTCCTTATACCATAATAGTTAGAGAACACTTACCTGTTTTCTTAATAGTATTGATATCTAGGTTTCCGACTGTTATCTTTATCCACTTTTCAAGTTTTGGTATTTCACTCGCACAAATAATGTACTTTTCATTATCTAGTACATCACCCATGTATATAACTTTTATACTGATTGCTGCAGGCAAATACGCTAGCAGCGATTTCACCCGACCTCACTGAAACATTATTTTTAACAACTTCAAGGAGTTAAGTTTCACATTTTGATGTTGCGTTAACTCCCTTATGTTGCCAAACTATTTATCAACACCGAAAGTTAGCATATTCTTTTCCGTTTGGTGTTGATATTATCCGTGCCTGATGTTAAACAACGAGTAACACCGTCGAAGGATATTAAATTTCTATTTTTTTGAGTTGGAAATTTCTAACTACATGGGTTGTAGTTAGAAACATTTCCGAAAAGTGTTGTAATACTACGTTACACCTACGTTTTACCATAAACAGCTTCTGCTTTAGCGTATAATATTCCATGATTAAAACGACCGTTACCACTTAGAAGGCGCTTTATTGAGAAATGTGTGAATGAGTGTGCGGTAGCACGTATGAAGCACCTGCTAGATGGGAAATTTAATGTACATATTGCTGAATTAAGATGCAACAACCTATTTTTGCCAATACAATTGTTCAGTAGAATATAGCGTACACAGGGTAGGTATCGACCGCTCGCAGGCGTTCACATGGTCTACTCTTGTAACTTCATTTAAAAAATTTAAAGCAATGTAATCCTTTCCAGATGAAGATGCAATTTAATGGGAAGTTTTGTGTACGTTTTCATAGTAGTGTTTTCGGATAACTTTGGAACTTGATAGTATTCAAATTTAGAGTGGATAATTTCTGGAATATCTACCACAGCACACACTGTTCTTATTAGAGCACACTAATAAGGAGGAGAAACAATAACTAACAAAAAGCTGACGTTTCAAGCGTTGTTCAATTATTAAAAAAAATCATTGACAGAAAACTTAGTTGGTTCGTTTTCAATTAATTAATAAATATTTGTGAAACTATACAATACCGACACTAGTATTACATGTGTATGTGAACACTTAATAAATTCAGATACAAAGATTATACTGTATGACATGAACGCAAATTAATTTCCTAGAGCGTCGTCCTGATAGAGCTTCGGCGTTCACGTTAAAGTTGTCCAATTATCAGTGACCATTTTCTCCTTGTTTATAAAATATTGCGGTTTGCTGCTATATGCACATGTTGCGGCTAGTAATTAAGCAATCTATCAATGGGTGTCTAACTTGCCCGTTGATCAATAAATATCGCATATACAGCGATTCTCTCTACCCACATTATCTGTTTCTCCTCCTTTTCTTTGTTCTCTCTTTTAATCGTGTTTGTGCCATCGCCGATGGTACTATACCACCTGGATTAATATCGTTCTGTCATAGTTTTTTTAATTGGCAATAAAATATATGAATACCTTCTGCAATAGCATCAAGTTGAGGCAGTATTTTGAGCAAGCAGACATATCATTTGGACATACAAACATAAATATGTACTATACCATGGCAAATTGTTGAATGTTCGACATGACACTTGACATATTGTCAGCTGACGAAAACGTTCGTATATAATTTGAACATTTCCGTTAATAGAACAAAGAAAATTATATTTGAAATGTGTTTGCCCCCTAGTCAATATTTTAAATTTTCTCTCGGTTGTTATGTGGATGAGGATTATCTATTGTGGGTCTACATCTTAGCTCCAGATGCATGACTACTGAATTATCTACTAGATTTTTTTTAATTTTCCTCTTTTACGTACGACTGTTACCATATATTTTGAATGCATTTTCTTGCAATTTCTGTATGCATATCAGTGTTATCCACACAGTCATCCACTGCCCAATAGATAAACAACTATCCAAAGGGACTGAAATTTATCTCTCATTGCCTTCGATGTGTTCGTAAGTAATTCACCAGCCACAAAGGATTGTTATAGGTAAGTGTGCTCTAATTTCATTTTTTGCCTATAAAAATTGGCAAAAAATAAATTGAAATGCAATTAAATGGCAATTGTTTTGTTTTCTATACATATTATTGTCACAAATCAATCACGCAATGTCAGGAAATTGTTACTTCTTCCTGTGAATTTCGGAATTGTCGAGAAAGTCGCGTCTGTCGTCGCCGGCGTCCGATATCTGACCCGAGCTTGCCGCGA